>BQNB010062604.1:0-33473 GCA_026074375.1 Tanacetum coccineum
TAATAAAATAAACGATCGTTAGAAATTTAACTTGAAAACTTGTTAATTGCCTAACATTGCAACCAAAAACAAGATGGATACCTTAAATTGAGAAGAAAAAAAGATGGGTACCTTTAATTGACATTGGACCTAAGATGAGTACCTTTTTATGCGATTTGCCCTATGATAAACCTCGCTTGCCATTAGGCCAGAAGTCGAATTGTAGCTATTACAAGTTAAAACTCCATAGGTAAAGGATTGAAGATATATTTCTGTTTTGCTTCCTATGTTTTCATGATTTTGATGTGGCAATTAGAGGACTTTTTGCGTGTAAGAGTTCCGAGCAATTGATGTGTCGGTTTTTTTCTAGGAACCTATGTTTTTCTTGTGGTGTTGTGTGTAAGAACTTAGAACTAAGTTTTTTATGTTGCCAACATTATTGTTTCTAAATATATACTCGGTTTTCTGATTACAGCGTCTGGACTACTGAGTAGTAGTGAAAAGGCTCAAGAATACATTGTAACCGGAGTTGGGTTACTAGCTGGATCATCGATATTATATCTCACAGTTTTATGGGGAATATGCTTAATCTGTGGCAGACGGAGATTTTATGTAAAGCCTAATCTTGTAGATAACAAGCAAGGTGAATTCTTCGTTACTCATACTAATTCTGGTCATCGATACTTTATAATTTAATTAGTAGTGATATACATGAACCCAACCTAGCTAAAAAAGGTAAAATCGTATTGACGTCACACAGGGATGATTTTGGTTTATTATTTACTAGTTACAAGTTATAAGTCTCGTGCACGCATAAAGTTTCGACATGACTCGGTTATGTTTCAGTTTGGGTTAGTTACGGACCGAGGCAATTGTAGTGTACGTTAAAGGATGTTGCATTGTTTATTTTGTAGTGCGGCCAAATTTGGTTGTTAAAAACTTCAAAATGAAAAAAACTTTTTAAATATCGATGATAATAATGTCAAAGCTATGCATGAACCAAGAAAATATCATTACATATATTTTCGATCCAAACAATAATAATGTCAAAAACAACAAATCGAATTAGGGTATCCATTGATTCGATCCATAACATTAGCTCTGGTTGTTTAAATTGAAGAAGTAAATTTGATAAATAGAACGAAAAATCGTACTATGATTTTTGAATTCAGTTACCCATAACACACAATTGGTTTAAAATATGGAGACAATGAAGATTCGAGTCTAAAACTTTGGTTTAGAGGTCCGTTTTTTTTTCTTTTACTTTTGCAGTTTAGTCCCCCTTTAGTACATGCGTATTTTTGGGGTTTTTTTTGAACTAATTACCAAACAAGCCTAGTTTCATATCCATTTTACCAAAACAGACCTTTTTTCATGTCTTTACCAAAACGACCCAAGATGCGTAAACTTGTGCATCAAAGCGCACAAGCTCCATGCATATAGGTGCATTTGGGTTATGCACTAGGCGCACAAACAAGTGCATACATAATACATAGAAACACTTTACATACAAGCGCACATTTGGATGTGCACTAGGCGCACAAATACTTTAAAAACATAAAAGTACAACTTAATACTTGCTAAATAGTATAATGAATGTGTTGTTGTTTTAGTCTATCTACTCCATCTAACACACTAGGCGCACAAAGGTTATGCACCAGGCGCACAAAGGTTATGCACTAGGCGCACAACCTTATGCATCATACATGGTGGTGCATAGGCGCATAAACCTTATGCACCATGCGCATAAGCTTATGCATCTTTAATTTGATTAATGCACCTAACGCATAGTAGTAGGCGCAAAACATACTATAATGCGCCAATATTTACACTCGTTGGATTTGACATGTGTCCTAGATTTAACGATTAGTATCAAAAAGTTCATTTTGGTAAAAACTTTGTGCGCCGACCATTTTGAAAAAACACTCTCTAAAAAGACCATTTAAGAAAATTGCTCTTTTTTTCCCCTACATATGATTATATAAAAACGAAGTTTTAATTTTATTTTTTTTATGATTAGGAAATACGAGGTCTTTACCCCGCGCTTCGCTGCGGAGCGCGAGGTTTTACGTTAATTTATGTTAAGCGGAGTTGTTCGTTAAGGACGGATGTTTTAACATTGGGTAAAACAAAGGGACTACTTATGTAAATTTTCACGGAGGATTAACTTTGCAACGGAACGATAACCCAGGGACTATTTCCGTATAGTATTTACTCGGGGTGGTTCAATAAGGACTAACTATGCAAATGATCGATAACCCAAAGACGTTTTCTTAAAATGTCAGTCATTAAAGACTAACTTTTCAACGGACCGATAACCCCAAAAACTATTTTCTTATATTTTTCCTTGAGGTTGGTGAAAAAATCTCGAATCCCAAAAGTGTACTGCTAAATAGGGGTGAGCATACCGGACCGTCGACCGGACCGGACCGGAAGACCGGACCGAAGGTATTTCGGTCCGGTCCGCGGTCCGGCAATATGGACCATTTCGGTCCTCGGTCCGGTCCGGTCTTGGACATATGCTCACCCTACTACTAAATGTTATATAAGTATAATTTAGGCTTATTTTATTAAATATCTTTGAAAATATTAAATAATAATAATTCTAGTAATTACCTTAAGTTCCAAAAAGTCTTACGTCAAAAGCACCGAATTAGGTTTTTCTTTATTACATAAAAGATATGTCTTGTGTATGCACGAGTTTTACACATAAATATAATTTATTTTAAAATTTTAGTTTAATATACAGGAATTTGACGGTGTTTAATGTTTTTATAAATGTGATATTACATGCACATGGTATAGCATATAAGGTGGTGTTTGTTATTAAAAATGTCTCTTAACAACATCTTAATTTGACTCATTCAGACACGGTTAGACATTTGGATCATTAAGACTGTTTGTTTTTTCAAGTCATTTCAAAGGCGGTAAAAGACAATCAGTGTTAAGAGCGTTTGTTTTTTTATGATTCAGTAACATGCACAAACCTCTAACTGAACTAGATGTGGAGGTGGTGTCTTAACACCTCTTGATGCCTTTTTTTATTCTTAATTTTTTCTTATTTTTTTTGTTTTGATTTATTTTCTGTTTTATTAAGATTTTTTTATTTCGGAGTTTTTTTTCACCTTTGTCTTTTGTATTAATATTATTAAATAGCATCATTCAATATGTTTTATTTGATAAAGAGTGTATAAGATGATATGTAACAACTCATATTCTGTTCAAATTGAAGGGTTCGGTTTCGGACTCATATATCTCAATTTTAACGTGACTCATTTAGTTAATCGTTTGAAAAGGTTCAATTTAAACTCTGATACATTTATTTTTGTCAAAAAAACATGAGATTGCATGTATTGCCTAAAATACTTTTAAATTTAAATTAAGTATATTATATATTTTTTTATTTAATAAAGTTTATTTCTTTTGCGAATGCAATCATTTTATATTTAAATTGTAAAAATTATAGTTTAACACATATAGACATTTTTACAAAAACAAACAGTTTTAATTGAGCCAGATTTAGAATTCTCAACCACATATTCAGATTCAGATGAGAATCAGATTCAAACTTTTCTACCGCATATTTAGATTCAGATGTGCAAATCAGATTCAAAGCCTCCTAATCAACAAGCAACACCTAAGTACAACAAATAATTATATTTTTAACAAAAATTTTGATGTGTACTTATAAGTAATGCTTTCATTTTAATGCTTATAATCTCATGCATCTACATATTTTTGATATTACAAATAACTTAGTTTATTGTTACCCGTATTCTAGTTTTTGACATGTGTACACAGGAGTTATTAAACACGGATTAAGTTCGAACAATAACTATAACTAATAATGATGTTTCAACTATCCATTTGTAGTGTTATACATGTGCATGGAGTGTTATCTTTTCTATGGACCATAAGATTCTTTGTGTATGACATTTAATAAAATAATTTGAATTTATTGAATATAACTGTTTATGTATGTTATATTTAATCTCGTGCATATATCTAATAACATGTAAATGTACATTGGTGGTGTTTTTAGTATTATGATCAATTTAATAATAATAATAATAATAATAATAATAATAATAAGGCGACGGCGATGGCGATCGTGGGGACAGATCTCAATTCTGATTTGGCTTGTTTCATCAACAATTCAACAAAGATATAGAACATAGTATTATTTTAATAATACTCATCAAAAGGTATATATAATTCATATGATCTGTTCATGGGCTCGTGGGTTACATATATAATTCATCTCGTCTTTCAACGGCATTCAACCAATCGGTGATTCAACATATCAGTTGGATCCTTGTTTCAACATCTACGTTGGAAAGTGGCTTCGATCTTGCGTACGTTTTTGGGTTGTATTGTTTCTCATCTGCTTCGAGCAATTTCGAGCGGCTCGGGTTTCCCGCTTGAAGCTCGAATGGGTTCGATCTGTTGTTGCCTTTGTTTGGCAGTAGGGTTCTCGATCTGCTGTTGCTGCTGTTGCTTCTCTCGATCTTCTGTTGTTGCCGTTTGCCAGTAGGGTTCTCGGACGGTGGTTGTTTCTTCTTTTGGATTTCGTGGGGTCACGGGTTCTGTGTTGTTTGGGCCTCATAGTCTGCTTTTGGTCTTCATTTGGTTCTCGGACAGTTCCTGACTCTATTGTCTGTTATCGGGCTGCTGGTTTGTTTTCTTCAGGGATTATAGTCTGCTTTTGGTCTTCGTTTGGTTCTCGGGCAGTTGCTGGTTCTATTGTCTATAATCGGGCTTCTTTGCTGGTGCTTCGGACAATTTTAGGAGTTAGTCGCGGGTTCTTAAAATAGTTTTACTGGTTGGTTTGCTGTTGTTTTGCTGAGGGTGATTGACCATGCTGTTGCTCCTGGCTGTTTCTGTTTGCTGCGTCTTTAAGTCAGTTGTAAGGGTTAAGCATCATGTTTCTCATCGCTAATGATTGGTTTGCCTTTCTTGTTTCGGCTTCGTAACTGTGGTGGTGCGTGCTTCTGACAGTTTTTCGTATCCATACCCGAAGGTTTTCAACCTGTTCGGATGCGCTACATCTAAAAAATAAAAAAAATAATACAATTTGTTCTTGATGTTTGCGGTTGTATTGGCTAACATGGCTATTGTAAATTCCATTTGGACCTTTTGCTGGTCTTAGTGGTTGTCATGACGGTAGTGGTAATGGCATTAACCAATGACTTATTTGATCACTCATCTACGCGACAGACATTGTTAAAGGGTGAGCGCGCCAGCTATCACTAAGCATGCTTTTTCCCACTGACATTGGGTGTTTTGAGAGACTAGGTTACTTTTAAACAATGGGGATTTGGTTATGTGGGTGTTTTCTTTAAAACCCACACTAAAACATGCTAATGGTCGTCCATTGTTATGAAATTGTGCCACCCCCTATAATGGTGATGGTATGTTCATTTTGTGCTCCATGCCCTATAAAACCCCTAAGCCATATGTTCCCTCTTGTTCTCAGCCTGATCATGTTGATAGCTTGTTGCCCGACCAACATGATGGTTTTACTTTGTCTCTTCTAGACTGTTTGTTCTCAAAGGGGCTACATACGGTCAAATCCATTCCTCCCAAGTATCGTTTGGGTTTTTCTCGGGTCCTAAAAGGAGAGCCTGATAAGGTGATTTGCAAGCATGAGGATATTTCTTGCTGGGTTAGTTTGTTAGTCTTGCCTCTTTGTCTCCTCAAAACCTTTAGCCCGAGGAGTAATTTGGAGTGCCAGTCTGCTAATAAACGTTAATGCCAGGAAGAGAGTATCACCAATGCCATTCAATCTTGGGGTGTGCCTGGTGGTAGTTTGCAACTTGTGAGGGAGACCTTAGCCGAATCTGGTCCTCTTATGCTAGATTTGGATAGGGAAGACCTTGATTTGTTTGAGCGAAACCTCAAGCAATGTAAGAGGAAAATTTGTGATGGCCACTATACTGCTGCTGTGAGGGTTCTTTCATCCTCAGGTGTGGCCCCCTATAACGAGGCTACTCTCCAGGAATTAAAGACTAAACACCCTTTTATGTCTGCTCCATCCTTTCCAGATTCACATATTGACCACCATCCCTTTATTGCATCTCAAGATGTGGTTCTGGATAGGATTAAGAGTTTTCCCCAAGGTACGTCGTGTGGACGCGATGGATTGCGTGCCCAACACCTTATGGATTGCTTGAGCGGAGCGGCTGTTGCTATTTCTGATGATTTGGTCTCTTCAATCACCCAAGTAGTGAATCTCTTTCTTAAAGGGAAATGCCCTACGGTGCTGGGTGGATATATTGCTAGTGCCCCTCTTACACCGCTGGTTAAGCCAGGTGGTGGTATTCGTCCTATAGCTGTTGGAACTATTTGGAGGCGTTTGGTCTCCAAGGTTAGTGCTACTATGATTGGTCATTCTTTGGATGGTTATTTGGATGGTCTGCAGTTTGGTGTTAGGGTTTCAGGAGGGGGTAAGGCTATTCTTCATGTAGTTAATCGTTTGGTTGAGGATCGTAGGGATGATGTTGGTCTTTCGATGCTATTGGTGGACTTTCAAAATGCCTTCAATCTGGTAGACCGGACGGTTATGTTAGAAGAAGTCCGTGTACGATGTCCTGCTATCTCTCGTTGGGTAGAGTTCTGCTACTCTAGCCCTGCCAGATTGTACTACAGAGAGCACTTCTTGTGGTCATGCCAAGGGGTACAGCAGGGTGATCCTCTTGGCCCTCTTTTGTTTTCCTTAGTGCTACATCCCCTGATTTGTAGATCAGAGACTCCTTTAATCTTTGTCTTCAGGCTTGGTATCTTGACGATGGCACTATTGTTGGGGATACTTTGGTTGTAGGTAAAGTTTTGGAATTAATTACGGAGGATGGTCCGCGTTATGGATTGCATCTCAACATTGACAAAACTAAGCTTTTCTGGCCCAAGGAAGACCCCAGGAGCAGATTGGAAGGTATTTTCCCACATAATATTTCTCGGCCCTTGCATGTGGTTAAGTTATTGGGTGGGCCTGTTAGTGTGGATGTTGATTTTGGTAGTGCGCTTGTCATGAAGAGAGTATCTAAAACCATTGGGCTTTTGGACGCGTTTGCCAAGATTAATGATCCTCAATGTGAGTTGCTTCTCATTCGGGCGTGTGCGAGGGTTTCTAAACTATATTTTACTATGCGCACATGCCCCCCTCGTGTCTTTGAGTCGGCTCAACTTTCTTTTGACATAGCTCTTCGTTCTGCCTTGGAGCGTATTGTCACGGCTTCTGGATCGGGGTTTGGGGACGGGCAGTGGAGACTCGCTACTTTACCCTTTGCATTTGGGGGGCTTGGCATTTATTCAGCAGGTGATGTTTTAAATTATGCCTTTATTGCCTCACGTTTGCAGTCTGCTACTTTGCAGACTAAACTGCTTTGAGATGTTGGTATCGTAGCTCCTGGCTCCACTTTCGATGACGCTTTGTGTGTGTTTAACAATGCCATGGAGATTGATTTTCCAAGTAATCCAAGTGAGGTCGCTACCCCCAAACTCATGAAAAAGATGGTAGACATATATTTCACTCGGGTTACTAAGGATGCAAAATCTTCTTATTCTTTATCGCCTCGACAGATAGCCTTGTGGCAATCTCAAAAGGAGGATCACACTTCAGACTGGCTTTGTGTGGTGCCGATTTCTGGGCTGGGACAGACTATGAACGGTAAGACTTACCGTTCTGTTCTGTGTTACCGTTTAGGCGTCCCCTTATTTTCTGTCTCCAAGCCTTGTTCAGCTTGTTCAAGGGTTTTTATTGAGGATATTTATGGGTATCATGCTATATCATGTGCTGGGATTATCGGGATTAAGCATCGTCACAATATGGTTCGTGACACCCTTGTCGACATCTGTTTTCGATCGGGTATTTCAGCTGGTAAGGAAGTTGATATCGGACTGGATGGGGGACATGACAAAAAATTACGTCCAGCAGATATGCTTCTTTACTCGTGGGATGGAGGTCTTGATGTGTGTGTGGATCTGACTGGATCTTCTCCCTTGACACAAACAGGGATGTCTGATTTTGCTCCTGGGCGGGCGGTGACTGATGCTGCACAGCGCAAACGGGGTAAGTATATGACTAAATGTGCGGATATTGGATACGGATTTCTCCCTTTCTCATTTTCTTCTTTTGGGGAACTCGAGAAAGATGCGGTGACTTTACTGAAGCGGGTCCGGAATTTTTCCATGGCTCAAGATATTGGGGCCCGCGCTGCTAGTCATATTTTTAATAGGATTGGATTTTCTATTGCTAAAGGAGTGGGAGCTCAGATAGTATCTCGGCTTCCTTCCAATGTATTGTAATCTCTTTTATTCTAATGAAGTGATGTTTATAATTAAAAAATAATAATAATAATAATAATAATAATAATAACAATTAATATAATTATAATAATAATAATCGTTGTTTATAAATTTTTTTTATAGTATATGAGGTTTTTGTTAAATATGGAGTATATAAATTTTTTAGAAAAATATAGAAGTTAATGATTTTACAATTAAGTCTATAAAATTGGATTTACGATTAGCCTCTTTTTAAAAGTATAAGTTTTATATTAATCAATTAAAATTATTAAAAAAAAATCTCACAAGGGCATGCGTGTTTTCATTTATTTTCTCCACCAAAATCTTCCAATCAAATTTATCAATAGTTTGACAAAACTAATTCAATTTTAATTATTAGCTAATAGAAGGACTCGATTTTTCAATTAAGCGCTCCTATTTATCGATAAAAACATAGATTGCCACAAACCATTTTTCTCTAATTAATTAGAGTATATAAAATATCCCTCCATCATGCTAACAACAACCGAAACAACAATAAGAATATCCAATCTTACCGGGACGAAGTCGCTAGTGACCATAAAACAATCAAAGGGCTAAACCCATACAAGGGTTACAAATCCATACATATCTATATAGTACCAAGTAATGACATAGACTAGAGATCCCGATAGGACCTGTTAGGGGTTGTATTGGGATAGGGCATTACTTTAAGCGTGTGCTAGCTGCGTCAGAAAAGAGAAGAAGAAGAATGGATAGATTTGCACCATTTTTAGTGTGTGCGAGCTCCTTAAGAAAAGTATAGGAGAGAATTGATTTTAACTTGATTGATTATAATGAAAAAATACAAAGACTATTTATAATAGCTAAATGGGTCATGAGCTTATTATGGGGACCTTTGACTTTTGACTACAAGATAAAATAAACATTGACTTTTGACTTTCCTAACACAACTTATTGATTTTCCTAAATAAACATAAAAACATTCATAAATAATGACACTTAAATAAGGAAATATTATATGACATAATCTTTATGTCATACGGCTTGGACGTGACCCTCTTGGGTCGCGGTTCAGCCCTGGGTTCGGGCCGAGGCGTATCAGATCCTGAAGAAAAACAACACTGCACCTTGACATTATCAATTTATTTGTACAGAGAATTCAAAACTTTATGCAAATCATGGTTCTGAAGAAGAAAAAAGACATTGGTTACACGTATTGACAGGTTTGCTTCTCTATATCTCCTAATAATGGTGGTCTATAAATAACCATCTCATTTCGGAAAACAACTGTTCTGGGAGGTAAAGAAATACTCTTTTGGTACTTCTAAACTGGTTAATGTGAATCAAACAACAATTTATTTATACAGGTTCTGGTGTTAACACGGATTCTGAGACTAGTCATTTGAGACTAGATATCATTGTTGTTGTGTCCCTTATGATTGCAGTTATTTGTCTATTTTCTTACTTTTTCTATCAGGTAATGCATTATTTTTAATTACATGAGAACTGTAATTAAAGAAATCATACGAAGATATTCAAGAAATTCGAATTTATTATTCGGCATCATTGTTTCAGTCTGTAGATAAGAAGCTACAAGAAAGAAGACTTGATTATGCAGAATTAGAAAGAATGGTCGAAATGAACGTACCTTTCTTTGAAGTACAGGCGCTTATGAAGAAGAGGGATAAACATCTCTTACATAGGCAACTAGCTTTGGAAAAGGAGCTAATACCTCCAACTAAAAACGACGACATGATGAAAAGGGATGCTTTTCTTGATAAGTTCAATTACTGGCTTGATTCGACAAGACATTCAATGGATGATCCATATCTGGAGGAATCAGAAGCAGAGTTCAATCAGGTAGTTCATCCACAATCAACCACGTACATATGCTAATCATCGTGATATGTTGATTGAGTTATCGTACTGCAAAAAAGATAATAATAATATAACTTGACTGGTGTATGTATATGTTCCGCTTTTCTTTTCCCAGGTTGCCCAACTCTTGCGTAAAGAAAAAATTAAATACCTGAAGCTGATATCAAGTATGATGGGTGGTAAACGAGATGAATCTTCCATAAATAAGTGAGGCATAATCTGTATTTGACTAATAATTATTTCTAAAGTAGTTTAAACAAACTCTATGGTCTAACTTCTTTTTTGTTGTGTTCCAAAATATTAGATTCTTTGATAAAGTTGATACGAATAAAGATTCATTAATATCACAAGCTGAGTTGAAAGACTTCATCATATCCGAGCATGAGGATATGCTCATAGATGATATAGCTGACGAAGTAGCAGAAATGATAATGATAGATTTAGATATGAATGGAAATGGAGAAGTTGACCGAGAAGAGTTCAAATCTGGAATTGCAAAATGGCTCAAAGAGATTGAACGATATATAAAGGTTTCACATGATGAAAATAATGTACGAAACCTCATGATTTACTAGGCTACTTCTTTGTTGATAGAAAATATGTTTTTTATTGTATTTATCACTGCGGATGATACTACTTTTGTTTACCATACAGAAAGAAGAGTATAAGAGCGCCAAGGCAAAGGCCAAAATGGATGGAATGTTCAAAGCAATTGCATTACTGATAGCCGGAATATTAATGCTAACAGTTCTAGCTGAGCCCTTGATACAGAGTGTTCGAATCGTTTCAGAATCTGTGAAGATAGCTCCCTTTTACATATCTTTTATTTTAGTTCCCTTGGCTACAAACGCTCGAACAATGATTGCTGCTGTTAGAGCTGCTCAACATAAAAGACATCATACAACATCTTTAACTTTTTCAGAGGTTTGTTACTCGCTACTAGTATTGCATTATCTGATACATACAATCATGAATTATTGACTAATTTAATATGTTATGATGAAATATGCAGATATACCACAAAGTATTTATGAACAACGTGCTTGGATTTTCAGTCCTCGTCTCGGTTATACATTTTCGCGGCTTGACATGGCATTTCTCTGCTGAGGTTCTAGTTCTGGTCATTGTATGCATCGTAATGGGGATTCTTGGAAGCTGTACATCACAGTTTCCCAGTTGGACACTGTTCATAGCTTTTCCTCTCTATCCACTGTCATTAGTCCTTGTCTATTATGTGGATGATACTTTCATGGATCCTTGAAACTTGAGTTATGAAACTTCAAACACGATGGTTATTCAGATTTACCAACTCAGATATTATTTATACCTGGGACTGATTTCTTGTGATCTTACTATAACTGCATATGAAATTGAGATGTTGACTTTTCAATTGTCTTAGAACAGATCTTGGTGGTAACCAGATGGGTTAAGATGATCAATAGCCGGATACCACTTATAATCGTGTAATGACTTTCCTAAAGGCTTACACAAATACTGTATCACTTTGGGAAAAAAGCAACTGTTATTTTTTTATTTAGGCACAAATCAAAAAAGTTTTTATCTTCCAAGTGTTTTTCTTTTAGTTTTATGCATCTTTCTCATGCATATATGAATCTTTTATAGTAAAGAACAACCAAAAGAATCCGCGCGTTGCGGCGGGGCAACTTTTTTCCCGAATAATTTTTTTTTACGTTTCGGGGGTTTTTTTTGGCGATGCGTTATGCGAGGCTAATTTTTAATATTTTCTTTTTTTGTATGATTCGGGGGGAAAAATTTGCGTTGGGACGGGCTAATTTTTTCCCGAATATTTTCTTTTTTTGGGACGGTTTTGTAATTTTTTTTACGGGAATTTTTGTGTAAGAAAATCGTAAATAGTTAAAAGGTGAGGGTCCGTTTTGTATTTTTTTTTTACTTTGGGCCAGATTTTAGGCTATTTTTGGGTTTTTTTTTTGCTAATTTTTTCCCGGACATTTCCTTTTTTTGTATGATTCGGGAATTTTTTTTTGCGTTGGGACGGGTTAATTTTTTCCCGAATATTTTCTTTTTTTGGGACGGTTCGATATATATTTTTTTGGGCCGGCATGTATGTGTGTATTTTATATTTTTTATTTAAAAAAATGTTGTTGAACAACTAAAAACTTGACGTGGTTTTTTTGTGTGAGGTTATTTTTGTTTTCAAGGGCTTTTTGGTGGTAAGAAAAGATTAGTATAATAGTTTTTCTAGATATGTTGTTTTAATAAAAGTTTGACGGGGACAGTTTTTGTATTTTTTTTTTTGGTGTTTACTTTGGGCCAGATTTCAAGCTAATTTTGGGCTAGTTTTTTTTTTTTTTTTTACTTTGGGCCACATTTTATGTGAATTTTAGGCTATTTTGTCGACAAATGTGTATATTAGTAATACTTTTTTTATATGGCTTATGTGTTGGGCTCATGTTTAAAGTGTTTTTTTTTGCTAGATGGGTTTTTTTTTAATATAATGGGTTGTACGTTTGTTACCATATCGATTATTTTAAAGTTATTAGGTATCGAAGATGTTTCCGCAGGTATTTTTTTTATCTGAATAAATTGGAACTTTTGTAATATTTTTTTTGCTCCTACTTTGTGCATACAAATTTAAAAAAAAAACAAAAAAAAAATTTTAAAAAAAAACAAAATCGGGTTGGCCCAAAATGAGAGCCCGTTAGTGTAGCAAAGTGGCCCACTGTCAAAACGACAGTGGATTTGTCACTCAATGTGTTGGTACTTGGTAGTGTGTGGGCTGGTAAATACCAGCTCGCGCTAACTTAATGAGTATTTTCTAAACCCAAGAACACACACACACTTCTTCAATCATGGTGACCACCATGTCACGGCCACCACCACTTAATTACTAATCTTCAATTACCAACCACCCTAAACAAATACGCGAACCCTATCATAAAAGCCCTATTTTTTTTTTACAAAAGCCTTATTTTTTAAAAAAATTTCCTGCATAAAAACCCTTGACCCAACTCAGTTTTCCTCCGTGTATAATGTGCATACAACGAATGCAATAACTGGAACGGGGCCCAACTGCTTGCAACTAGAATGTAAATATGGATATCATGTAACAAGATCCAATTCATAGTTAGGTCGCACCAAATCATTCTTCCTTTTCACCATACGTGTGTAGCATTTCTATAAACACAAAAGTCCACATTTCAATATGATATCCAAAAGTCCACATTTTAGATTTTGGATCGGTTGGATCAAGATGTTACACAAAAGTCCACATTTCAAACCATTAAAGATCTGTTAACGAACCAAGAAACCCTAAATCTGTTAGCGATGGTGGTCGTGGTTGGTTCGTCAGCCACTGTGGTGGTTCGTGGGCGACAGTGGTGGTTCGAGTAAGATGAGAGTTTTGTTGTTAGCAGGGCTCTGTGGTCTGTTGTTAGGCGTGGGCTGGTGGTGGTCAATGGCGGTTGAGGTTGTGGGTTGATGTTGAAGATGATGATAGTGGTTGTTGATGTGGTTTTATGTGTGTGCTTTTATAAATCTGGAAACAAGTGTAGATGATTATTGCTAGATCTGTGAAAGTGTTTGGGGTTTTGTGTTTATGGTTTTTGTGTGTTTGTAGATTTTACCTGATGTTGCATTTGTGTATGAAGAAAAGAGATGAAGATGAATATGAGTATTTATTTTTGTATAATAATACCCGTGCACGCAAGGGGTTTAACATAAAATTTTAATTACTTATTAATAATTTGTTTGTGAGGTTTAATTTAAATTGCATAGGATTATATCGTACATAGTTATTATCACGTCCTTGTCCTTCTTAGTTTTGATAATAATTTTTTTTAATTCCATTAGACCTTAATCTTTGTAAAATTATTCCCCTCTTCTCTAAGTTTTTTTTTTTATGTTTTTGACACTTATACTTTTATGTTTAATTCTTTTTTTTTCACTATATAAAAACGCGGGGTGATTTTTTTTGCCAATTTTAGAAATATTTTAACTTTTCTAATTAAAAATCTTTTAAAAAACCTTAAAAAGAAATTCTAATTAAAAAATATATTACTAAATTTAGTATGATTTGATTTTTTTGAAATACAAATATCCTACTTGACGTTTTCCTTTACTATGTAAAAGATTAATATTATAATAATTGAAAATACCAAAATGCCCTCGTGAATATCATATTTAGAGCGAGCGGTACCATGGACTGGCTGAACTTTATTTGGCGCCAACCATACCAATGCATGGTTGGTACTTGGTAGTGTGTGGCGATGCATGATTTTTTTTTATTGATTTGTTTATTTAGTGGGGTATGTGCGGACCCATGACATCACTTTTTGACCATGGCTTGAATTCAATTAGGGAGTCACTCGAATGTGGTGCCATAGAATTTTTGGTGCAATAGCACTTTTGCTGATGTGGCAGCACTTTTTGGTGCTATGGCTTAAGCCATGGCACCACAATACCCAGTGCTCTTAACGAAAAAAGTTAACACCCATCTAAAATAGGGATTGTGAGAAGTTTCAAAATTAGAGAGCTCTAGTGTAATTAAAATCGAATAGAGACGAAACATGTCATTTGGTGTAAACCATAGGGACCAATCATGTAATTTTTTCAAAATAAAATAAACCATTGCCTTTCATTGTTAAAACATTTAAATACACCGTTCGTCCCTAAAAATGAATTCACCCCCAAATCATCAATGAGAACAATCCCTTGATATAGACGACTCCGATCTCCAACAAACCACCGTCCTCCGTCCCTGCAACGACCACCATAACCAAAGCCGTCACACAACCATTACCACCCAAAACCTAGTTTCATCTTAAAACACTGAAGTTGATTATCGTCCTAAAAAGCTTGTTAGGATAATAGCATGTCCTGCGAGTATTGTTCAAGCGGTGAAGCTCCGTAAAATAATGCTTTTATCATCGAAAAAGTGCTTTTATCATGTCCTTGAATGTTAACTCTGTCAACAAGCCCCGGGTTAGCCCACAGCGGAAACCTATTGTTTTGATGTTCTACCGTTTTTTGAACATAAACGAGATTTTACACCAAATGTTGAAAATTTTATTTGACTTTGGTCAAACTCATACTTGAGGAATTGGTTTTGTATTTACATCTACCTTCTAATGTTTGGTGTATGTTTTGCAAGTTTCTAATGCGCAAAGCTCTATATAAGCTCAACTTATTCACAAATCTAGGGTAACTTATTCACAAATCTAGGGTTACGAGTTTTTGCTCACACGCATCGGATATGTTTAAACTTGTTAAAACATGGATATTTTTTTTTTTTTTTCTGGAAATAAGTTTTAGAAGCTTATACACAGTTTTATGGAAGATAATATGAAGTTATAAATGGATACATAAGTATTTTACAATCTTAATTAAGCTTAAAAAGTGTTAATGTAAATTAGGGTTTTAAAAGATCACTTGATATGTTCCAAGTAAAAATATGATGAATAACATGTTAATCTTATTTATGAGCTTTTAGTCATGATATATGAACACAAAAATAAAGTCATAATGGAAGTAAAAGACTTGTACACTTTTGGTAAAGTTATAAAGTGTAAAATATAAAAACAAGGTTAAAAATAGACTTAATAAAGTCACCCAAACTTTCTGTCCCAAAAGTGTATAAAACTACTTATTTATATTTATATAATATAATACATTTCACGACGATTCCGAAAAGGTAAGAAACTTGTCAAACGGATAAATAACGAAAAAGTTACGTTAAAAACGAGTTATACGTTAATTAAACGGAGTTTATAAAATAACTTTTATAAAACTTATATCAAACAGCTAGTTTAGTATTTTTAACAAATAATACATATTTTTAGGATTCCAAAATGATAAGAATCGTAATTTTTCAATTAATAACGAACTAGTTATGAATTTCGCGAGTTTACGACAATTAATACTTTTAATAAACTATTTTCTATAAAAGTTTACTGTTCATGACAGAAAGTTATAATTTTTTGTAAACACATAAAATATAGAATTATTACAATTACGAATCGTGCTCGAAAGAATCGATTAAAACGGAGCCTTTAAACGAAATAAAATAACGACATTAACGAGTTTACAGACCACAATACGATAAAAATAAATTAGGGTCTGGTGTGAACAGTAAAAGTTACTGTTCACCAGAAGGTCAAAAGTTCAAAAATGTAAATTTATGATAACTCGTCTTAATACGAAAGCGTGGGCATAAGAAACGTTAAAATCGGGCTTAAAACGCGAAAGTTACGCCAGTTTTACTAAAACGGTAATTATAAACGTTTTTACTAATTAAACACAATTTTACCAAAACAATTAGATGGGTGATTGAAACCTATATAGACCCATATTGTGGTATTAATCAAATACTATATTACTAGGGAGTTTTCATAATGAGACCACTTCGGGGGTCGTAACGCGAGTTGATGGAAACGATTTAAAGTGTCCCTAGCTCTCATACTTTCACTAACGACCTCTTAATTATGATAGCCCGAACGATAGTATGATGAGCTATACGACCTATAAATAATCAAAGTGTTTAGTACTTATACGACCTATATTGGATTAGGTTGCATCCCGTCATTTCCGTGACACATTTTCTATCGCGAATACTTGTTGATTTCCATTCCCTCAAGGTAAGTTCATAGCTCCTTTTTCTACAATTGTTTTACAAAATCTACGGGGTGAATTACATTGCTTGTTTTACTATTGGACACAAGTGTTTTTCAAAGTGTATGCTATCCAGATTACTGCCTGATTATTAATGCCTAAGTTACCTTATTGCCGTGAAGTCCCTATTTATCATGAACCGTTAATTGCTATTATAGTGAGCGCTGATGTTATGGATAGATCTATCGGTGACTAACAATCCCCATTTTTAACTTGGGTCACTAGTTTTTGAACGGGTGCATTTTAACATTGATAAGGAATTAGGGTGTTGGAAGCAATCCTATTTTCCTGAATTGGTATCAAATCTAGTTAAGGCGTTCGGTGTCATGAGCTTAGTGCATTAATATAATGTTTTGGACTACTGAATGTGGTTTCAGAGTCAACTATTAATACGATCTTGTGGTCCACCATTTTTACCGATAAACCTATGATTTCACTCAACCTTTGTGTTGACTTTTAGCATGTAAAATATCAGGTCCTAGATGTATGAAGAGTGGACTAGTGAGCCGGTGGCGGATATCAATGAAGACTATTTCTGTGTTTTATCTAAAGTTTATGCAACTATTTATTATCTTTAAAAACTTAAGTCATCTTTTGGTATTATAAAGCTTTTGTTTAATTAAGAATGTTTATGACTTTTAAAACATATGGGACCTAATGTATGAACTCTGATATTTTGCTATGGCATCGAATGAAATCTTATCTTAAAACGTCCATTTAAGGTCGTTTCCTATATCTTGTTTGTTGTACTTTGACGTAGCACCCCATTGTTACCATTCCGCTGCTACCTGATTTTGGGGGTGTTACAGATGGTACCAGAGCTAAGGTTATAGGGAACTGGGTCATTTTCAAAACCTAGTCTATAACCACAAAGTTTAAAGGTTTTCTTTTCTTTCATTTTTAAATACAGAATCCTTCATCGCTATCCGATATCCACGCGCGCGTATTCCCTGATCCTTACTTACTTTTCCGATTGTCATTATTGCATTATATATAATCTTATATATATAATACTTGGTTTAAATTCGATCTCTTACGTCTATCTTTTGACATATCAATATCTATTTCTATCGGTCAATTATGTGAATATTGACTATCCTGATTAATTTATGATTATTTATATCATTCTCCATTATTTACCATGTGCCATAACTCTGCATACTTTTACAAATTCTCAACGAATTGTGTACTTGTGTTGCCAGAATCATGCCGCCCAGGAGATTTAAGAAGAAATCTGTTAGGAAGATAGTGGAAAAGCGTGTGGCCAAAGCCATTGAAAAATATGAAAAGACTAGAGCTGACTCAAACAATACTGGTGGATCCGGATCAACAAATACTAGAGGAACTGTGTACCTGAGATGCATGGAAGGTTCGTAAAGTCATTTAGAATGGCAAGCCTCACTCCTTTCAATGGGACTGAAGGTGTAAGTCGGACTGAAATCTGTTGGGTTTCAAAAGATGGAGCAAGTGTTTGAAATTTGCAAGTGTGCTGAAGATGACAAAGTGAAGTTTGCTATGTGTAACGTCGAGGGTCGTGCTCTAACCTGGTGGAACGGAAATGTTCAACTTTGGGACTTGCTAATGCTAATCAGATCCCCTGGAGCAACGTGAAAGCTATGATGACCACTGAATACTGCCCAGCAACTGAAATCCAAAGGATGGAACAAGAGCTTTGGACTCTGACTCCTGAAAGGAAGATGAAATTGACGATTAACAAACAATCGTGTTTCCACGAACGGCCTTGATGTGTCATGAGTTGGTGCCTACTGAAAAGAAGAAGATTGAAAGGTATATTCGTGGGGTTATCAGAAAGAATTCAAAGGAAAACATCACTTCACAAAGCCTGCACCTTGCATGATGCAATTACATGGCACGTGAACTGGTCGAGGCAGCGATTCAAGGTAGGGCTGCAAGAATCGGGGAAAGCAATAAGGAAATGGAAGACAACTAGAGAAACAACAATAACATAACATAACTAACAACAACAACCACAAAAGCAACAATAAACCGCAACCGCAACAACAATCATCACCACAACAAACAGGAGACAGGAAAATGTCAAGGGCATATGCTGCACCCCAACAGGAGGAAAGATTATGCTGAAAATTACCAAGAATTGTAAATCGGTGCAACTTACATCATCATGGACCGTGTCCTCAAAAGTGCCAGAGATGCCAAAGATTTGGTCACATGGAGAAGGATTGTAGAGTTAGGCCTCAGGGTGTAGGTAATGACTTACTGCAAAATATGACATGTTTCGGGTGTAGAGAGAAAGGACATTTCAAGGATAAGTGTCCGAAAGCAGGGAATCAGCAAAATGATAGAGCTCGTAGGAGAGCTTACGTGGTGGTTGAAAATCCACAGCAGAATCCGAATGTGGTCACGGGTACGTTTCCCCTTCTTAGAAGATCATTACCATGTAACTCTTTTGACTCCGGTGCTGAAAGATTTTGTTATCTTATGCGTTTACGTATTTAATTAATATTCCCTCCACTCTAAACACTAGCTACGAAGTAGAGTTAAGCAGAAGGAAAAGTCTGTTAGCACCATACATTTTACGGTATTGCACCTTAGTCCGAGTTATGTTAAATCCGTGTTCAAAAAAGACTTGTTGCCAACCGGCTAGGAATTTTTGATGTTAATCATTGGAAATTGATGGTTTGGCATATCCCCGAGCTCTCATCGTAGTTATTAGAAGATTGTCTTAATTCCTTACCCGAATGGCAATAATCATTGAAGTTCAAGGCGAGAGGCCGAAAAGGATCTGGTTTACTTGCAAGTATCAAGGCAAGTGAGAAACAGCTGATGACATACGGTTGTCCGAGACTTCCCTGAGTATTTCCAGATGATCTGTAGGTTACCTCTTGTGTGTAGAGATAGAATTCACATTGATCTTATTCCCCAGGCGCATCGCCAATTGTTAGATCTCCAAACCGGTTAGCCCCTTCAAGAAATGTTTTAGAATTGTCGAACAGCTTAAAGAACTTCCAAGAGAAGGGTTTTATTCGACCAAGTCACTCACCATGGGGAGCACCCGTACTCTTTGTCAAGAAGAAAGACGGTTCGATGAGAATGTGTATTGACTACAGGGAACTAAACAAGTTGACTATAAAGAACCGTTACCCTCTCCCCAGAATTGATGACTTGTTTTGACCAATTACAAGGCTCTGTTCTAAAGATAGATCTTACGCTCAGGATATCAATTAAGTTTTGAGAGTCCCGAAGGAAGATATACCGAAGACCGCGTTTAGAACTCGATACGGGCACTTTGAGTTCACAGTCATGCCATTTGGACTGACAAACGCGCCAGCAATATTTATGGACTTAATGAACCGCGTCTGCAAGCCGGTAATTTTAGACAAATTTGTAATTGTGTTCATTGACGACATCTTAATCTACTCAAAGTCAGAAGAAGAACATGAAGTCCACCTGAAGACGATTTTAGACTTACTCCAGAAGGAGAAGTTGTACGCCAAATTTTCAATGTGCGGATTTTGGTTACAAGAAATACAAGTTCCTAGGACATATTTGGGGGGTCCAAACCGTGACGACCCCACGTGGATCCTAGTAAGGTTGAGTCGTCAAGAACTGGAAGACCCCTGAAATCAACAACCGAAATCCGTTTCATTTCTAGGATTTGGCAGTTACTACCGAAGGTTTATTGAGAATTTCTCCAAGATCGCAAAGCCCCTCACCCTGTTGACTCAAAAGAATAAGACGTATGTGTGGGGCGATAAGCAAGATGAAGCTTTCCAAATTCTGAAGGAGAAACTATGCAATGCTCCTGTGTTATATTAGCACTCCCCGATGGACCCGATGACTTTTATGGTATTGTGATGCATCAAAACAAGGTTTTGGGTGCGTGCTGATGCAACGAGGCAAGGTGATAGCATATGCGTCAAGACAGTTGAAGAAGCATGAGAAAAATTATACCACCCACGACCTGGAATTGGGTGCGGTGGTGTTCGCTCTTAAAATCTGGAGACATTATCTTTATGGGACGAAAAGTGTTATCTACACTGACCACCAGAGTCTCCAGTACATATTTGACCAGAAGGATTTAAATATGCGCCAAAGGCGGTGGATCGAGCTACTCAGTGACTACGAGTGTGAGATCAAATACCACCCGGGCAAGGCGAACGTGGTGGCAGATGCCTTGAGCAGGAAAGAAAGGACCTAAGCCAAGACGAGTACGTGCTATGAGTATTACTATTCATTCTGGACTTAAGACTAAGATTTTGGAAGCACAGAGCGAAGCTTCCAAGGATCTCAAAGCCCCAACTGAATGGCTAAGAGGATTAGAAACACACTTTGAGCAACGAGATGATGGTGAAATTTACTTCTTTGATCGTATCTGGATTCTATCAATTGGTGTTGGGTGTGGAAGGAAATTGAATCATGATGAAAGCTTCATACTTTCTAGATATTTCAGTAACATCCGGGTGCGGATAAATGTACTATGATCTGAGAGACTTGTATTGGTTACCTGGTATGAAAGAGAGACATATGCGAGTACTGTTTAGGCAAATGTCTTCCGTGCTTTCCCTAAGATTAAAGCCGAACATCGAGAACCCTCAGGACTATTCTTCAACAACCATAGAAAAAATAAAAAAAAAAAAAAAAAAGAAAATTCCTGAGTTGTAAGTGGGAAAAGATAACGATGGACATTGGATCCACAAATTGCCCCTAAAAAGTAGCGTGGCATGATACGATTTGGGTAGTTGTTTGAAAGATTGACCAAGTCGCTAACTTCTTACCTATTCGTGAAGCAACAAGACGGAGAAATTAGGCAAAGATTATACCAATGAGATTGTAGCGAGACATGGTGTGCCGGTGTCAATCATTTTAGACCGTGATGGTCGATTCACGTCACACTTATGTCAAGCTTTTCAAGAAGAATTGGGTACGAGACTAGACATGAGTATGACTTACCAACCCCACCCCCCCCCCCCCCCCCCCCCCCCCCCCCTCAGACCGACGGTCAGAGTGAGCGTACTATTCAAACGCTAGAGGATATGCTTCGAGCTTGTGTTATGGATTTTGGTGGCAGTTAGGATACTCATCTTCCATTGATTGAAGGGTTTTCCTATAATAACAGTTACCGACACAAGCATTAAGTGTGCACCATTCGAGGCTCTGTATGGGCGAAAATGTAGATCCCCCATGATATGGACTGAAGTTGGAGAAAGTCAGCTTATTAGACCAGAAATTGTGCAAGAAACGACATAAAAGATTGTTCAAATTAGGGAAAGATTGAAAACGGCTGAGGATCGCCAGAAATGAAATCTGATAAGAGGCGTAACCTCTTGAATTCTAAGATTGAATACGAGTGTTAACTTAAGATCGCACCATTCGAGGCTCTGTACGGGCGGAAATGTAGATCCCCCGTGATATGGACTAAAGTTGGAGAAAGTCAGCTTATTGGACCAGAAATTATGGAGGCTGAAGTTACCCCAGGAGCTAAGCTGTGTCCACGACACGTTTCATGTGTCGAACCTCAAGAAATGCTTGGCTGAGCCAGATGTTCAGGTGCCTTTGGATGAGATCGAGATTGATGAAAATCTACGTTTTGTTGAAGAACCTATTGAGATCGTGGAACGAGATGTGAAAAAGCTAAAGCGAAGAAGAATTCCATTAGTCAAAGTTCGTTGGAACTCTCGGCAAGGAGCTGAGTATACCTGGGAGCGTGAGGACCAATTTCAAAAGAAGTATCCGCATCTTTTCTCTGAACCCGTACCTTCCTCAAGTGCCGCAACTTGAGCCTTGAGGACAAGGCTCTTCTAACCGGAGGAGACTATAACATTCTGTATTTTCAGGTCATTTACGACGTCATCTATTTTACTAATTATTTTTTTTCTCGTACGCGTTTACTTTTAATTCTTATTATATAGTAAAATCGCGTAAACTAAAAATCAACAATTAACGTAAACGGACACCAAACGAATTAAAGTTTTCGTCAAGCAAGCAATATATTATTTTTACGAAAGTAATAATCAACTTTTTATATTTTATTTTATTGGTTGCGTAAAACGTTTACGTTTCGCAATTTAATACGTTTAGGTATACCCGGAAGCACCAAAACTTTTCTACGCTTCAACAAATACCCACTTTTATACCCAATACTCAAAAATTTATAAAATATCTTATATATTCATACCTATGGCCGGTTTTGTGAAGAAAACACCAAACAAATATCACAAAAATCTTTCAAAAAGTCTTATACATTAAACATATCATTAAACCAAAGTATGGCTAGTTAACTTTACCAACTATTTCCCATGTTTTCCTCATCTTGTCTCATGACTTATACATGTATTCTTTGACTAGTCATTAGAGTATATAAGGCCTTTACTAGTGAAATACACACACACTTCTCACTTTCAAGGTGTAAAACACACAAAATCTATCTTCCCTTCTCCTTCTAGCTCACAGGCAACACCCAAGACCAACCCAAATCCATACCAAATATTATTTAACACATTCACATTACATTGCCTATAAACTTATCTGAGTTGTCACTAAAGAAGATTTGAAAGCTTGGTTAAGTCTTTAAAAGGGTTAAGCAAGAAAAATAGAAGATTAGGGTTTAGGGTTTCAAGATCTTGCAAGTTTGGGTTTATAATCTAAACAAGGGTTTAGATTGTGTTGGTTATCATATTACATCACCATAAGGTTACTTAAAACCCTTTATGTCTTTACATTTATCATTTTATGTGTATATAAAGTTCTAATGTTGTGAAATCTCCATTAGGATGCTTTTTAACATGTAAAACTATTTTTTCTATGTGATTCTAATTTTGTACACTTATTCAGTGTTATGTGGTTAAATATATTATGGTATAATGGCTTGTGGAAAACTTATGGTATTTTATTAAGTTGAAAAAGTATATAAAACAAGTTTATATATATGAAAACCTAATTATTATTAAGGGGCTGTTTTGGTTCGAAATCCAAAGCATGGATTTTATGTTTTATAAAAATAGTACGTCTCATGACGATTCCAAAAAGGTAAGAAACTCGAAAAACCGATTTATAACGAAGGAGATACGACGATTACAAGTTTACGATAATTAATACTTTTATAAAAATAATTTTATAAAAAGTTACTGTTCATCAGGGACTTTATTTTTGGGAAAAACATCATAAATAATAGGAAACTTTAATTAACGAGAACGTGCTCGAATGAATCGCTAAAAACGGAGGTTAAAGAACTAAGTTACGAGATTTACGATTAATAAATCTATATAAATAAAATATATAACTGTTATGAACAGTAAAAATCACTATTCATCAGAAAACTCGATTTTGAAAATGTTATATTTTGATAACTCATCTTAATACGAAGGCGTGGACGTGAAACGAAAGAAACGGACTTAAAACGAGAAAGTTACGTCGTTTTTACTAACGTGGTATTTATAAACGTTTTACTTTATAAATATGATTTCACTAAAACGATTAGATGGTGATGTAGCTATATAGAATTATATGTGGTATTAGTTAATCAAAGTACTATATTACTAGGGAGTTTTATAATGAGGCATCTTCGGGGTGGCGTATCCGTAACGAGTTGTTGGATTTCCGATTTAAGTGCCCTAGTCCTCAATACATCACTACATGACCGTAATTATGATAGCTCCGAACGATAGTATGATGAGCGATACGAACTATAAATAATCAAAAGTGTTTAGATAATTATACAATCCTATATTGGATTAGGTTGCATTTCGATCGTAAGCGTGACACATTTTCTATTGTGATATTGTTGATTTACCATCACTCGAGGGAGTTTCATAGCCCCCTTTTTACTACGTGATTGTTTTACAAAATCTACGGGGTGAATTACATTGCTTGTTTTACTATTGGACACAAGTGTTTTTCTAAGTGTTTTCAAAGTGTATGCTATCCAGATTACTGCCTGAATATTATTGCTAAGCTATCTTTTTTGCCGTGTAGTCACCTATTTATTATAAACGTTCAATTGGCTATTGTAGTACAGCGCGAGTGTTGTGGATTGATTTTCGGGCTGACAATCCCCACCTTTCCTTGGGTCACTAGTTTGATCAGGTGCATTTAACATTGAGAGGTGTTAGGTTGTTGGCAAGCATCCTATATTCTGATTGGGGCACAAATCTAGTTAAGGCTTCGGGGTCATGAGCTTAGTGCAATAATAAACGTTTTGGACTACTGAATGTGTTTTAGAGTCTACTATTACTTCGATCTTGTGGTCCACCCTTTTTACCGATAAACCTATGATTTCACTCAACCTTTATGTTGACTTTTAGCATGTAATTTCAGGTCCTAGGGTATGAAGATTGGAGGGGAGCGTGGCGGTATCAATGAAGATGGTTATGTGTTTATCCTATATTCATGAACTTTTATTATCTTAAAAAACTTAAGTCATCTTCTTGGTATTATGATGTTGTTGTTTATATTAAATATGGTACTTGAAATGTTTATGACCTTTTAAAATATATGGGACTATGTATGAACTCTGATATTTTTCTATGGCATCGATGAAATCTTATTTTCAAAACGTCCATTTAAGGTCTTTCTATATTTGGTTGTTGTACTTTGACGTAGCACCCATCGTACATTCGCTGCTACTGAATTTTGGGGGTGTTACTATTGTCAAATCTTTCCTCCACTATAAATACATCTAATTCCTCATCATCACAATTATCCCCCCAATGACATCTCCTAACAAAACCCTCATCCAACCATCAAAGGGTTGCCAAAATGAGTGTGAACCCATTTGAGGATAGAAACCAAACATTTGCAACAAATCCAAATGTGACTCAATACAACTTCACCAATAGCCAAAACCACTCACTCCTCATCATGAACCATCTCAAGAAAACAATCACAATCAAGCATTACCAAATCCTTACATTAAGGACACTCCCACATCACCACAAGTTGTCTCACATCCTCCACTTCCCATCTCACCCATCAACTCACATATTGTTCATGCTCCACCTCAAAGTAACAACCAAACTAACCACACCACCTCTATCTCCAAGTAGAGAAAGCCTAGTTGATGAAATTAAATCAACTCATGACCTATCAAAACCTCTTAGCCATGCATCTATCTCAACAACAAAACAACATTTCCTCATCACCTTACTCTCCAAACCTACCACACACCCTCAACATTAACCAAGTTGAAACCCATGTTGGGTATTGCCCTTGTTGCATCTTCTCCCAAAAACAATTTCTTGCTTTAAGTGAGGATATCAATTGGATTGAATTCCTCCTCACTCGACCTCATCCACCTCCTAGAGTTCAAAGAGATTATCCCTCCACAACCGCCTCCGCTCCAAACTCTCCAACCAATTAATCTCATAATTTGCCTCCAAATAATCGTCAAACCCTTTTGTGTCGCAAGCAAGTCAAAAATCCTTCTATGGTACTTAGGATTTTTTTTACTAATTAATATTGCTTCTAAAGCCATATTTGTTTTCATTTTTATGTATGCTTGTGTGTTGTTCACACACATTGTCCTAAATGAATGAAGTATCTTTTGCTTTGATGTTTGCTTGCATTGTCATAGTTTCCCTTCCTTCTTGCTACATGGTAGTAATATTTGTATTATTCTAACTCGGTTTTTGTAACCCAGGAATAACCATAGCTCGATTCCTTGGTGCCCTCGAACGAGGGGGAGCACACATCAAGGGGGAGCATTTATTCCGTCGATTTAACTAGTAATTCTCGACGATGTCTTTTTGATTCTACAAAAAGGGGGAGAAATGACATGAAACTCACTAAATACTTGTTTAAAAATAATTTACATTTAATGAGTTAATTGTTTAAATCATTCAAAAAGGGAAAGATTGTTGATAAAAATATAATGCTAAAAACATTTCTAATATTTTTTCACATATTTACGTTTTGATAATCACAATTATAAAAACGTTCAACATAAATTTAAAACGTAAACAAGTAATTAGTAGTAAATTCTCATTTCAACAAATACATCACTTAAAAGTATGAATAAATAAATGCTTAATGCATTTTATGATCAAAGAAAATTTTTATTCAACCTCACACTTTTATAAAATGTTGTAAACATTTTATAAACATTACAAAACATTTTTTACAATTAAAAGAAATGTTTTATTCAAAATAAACATTTTGAAATTCAAATTTTCGACCTAAAAACGCCTTGAAAGCTCTAGAAAATTATCCCTACACAAAAGACAAACTAAGGAAGCCCCAGTCTAGGGCAGCCCCCTTAAATACACGGCCGACCCCCTTAAAATTAAGGGGACCGCCCACCTATTTAAGGGGACTGGCCCTAGGTAGACGCTCTTTTTCTTTTTTTCTCCCCCCCCCCCAGTTTGTCCTATAAAATACTGGGACTTTTCCTCACAATTTTCTCACTTTTGCAACATCTTCTTTCTGTCTAAAACAGCCCACACATCTCATCAAAATCTTTGAATTCATTTAATCATAAAGCTTTGTTTCAAATGATTCAAGCTTTAATTCCTCAAGGAAAAGAGAAGAATACTTTTTCCCCATTTTTTTATCATCAAGTGAAGAAGTATTATACCTTAGTGTGCATAGCAATCTTGTTGCATCCATATCACATACTTGTAAATCATTTGTATATCTTGTATTTGTGTGTAGTAGTTAGATCTTGGCAATCTTTGTAAGTATAGTTAGATCGTGGTGATCTTACCAAGTAGTGTTAGATAGTTGTGATATAAATAGTGTGGTGAAGTGAAGTCTTGAAGTTGTGAAGAAGTTGTGAAGTTGTGAAGAAGTTGTGAAGTTGTGAAGAAGTTGTGAAGTTGTGAAGAAGTTGTGAAGTTGTGAAGTTGTGAACAAGTAGTGAAGTCGTGTTGTGATAGATTGGTTCTAGCTAAGATTAGAACTCGACATTTAGCTTTGTGTCGTAAATCGGTGTAAGCAACGTTGTGTACGGTTTTCTCCGCCATAAGGGAGCTTGTTGACATAGTGAAGAAAACTCTCGAGTTAGGTGCTCGGGGAGTGGAGTAGGGCGAAGAGGTGCTTCGTTACCGAACCACTATAAATCCTCGCGTTGTGGTTTGATTGTTCTTACTCTTATCTCTTGTCTTACATTATTTCCTCATACTATCATATCAATTGTGTAGATAAGCATATCGTTCATATTGTGCAAGTATTGAATTCACATAAATTCGAATCTAGAATTTTTACAAACACTTTAAAACCTTAAGTTAAAAAGCGGTAAACTATTCAACCCCCCTTCTAGTTTTCCACAGAACAATGATATTTACAAAGTCATGTTGGTACCCAATCGAGTTCATTCATGTGGTAGCTAACTTAATCGACCAATTACGTTCTGTTATAAACTCTGCTATTATCTGCACTTTTTTCAACGGATTTAAGTTAAGGTCCTAAAGAAGTGTTTGGGTTAGCTTATCATAAAAGACATTTTTAAAGGGATTTTGCACAAAACTTTTTTTAGCTTCCAATAAGTTACTAAACAGCTGTTAATAAGTATTTGGCCATTTGGGTAAACTTGTCATAATAAATTAAGTCACTAAGCGCTTCAAATAAGCTTAGCCAAACACCCTCTAAGTACTATGGCAAGGACATATGAAACACAATAAAGGGCTGGAAATTTAGGACGGGTTGACATGTCCTAGTCGACCCGAAGCTGTAGAATTCCACCAAATCCAAACACAATGTAAAATCCTATACGGGTCATTCTACAGAAAAGAACAAGACCCGCGCTCAACTTGTTTAATCTGACACAATTTGTTTAATAAAACCCTTCTTCAACGAGAGAAAGCTGTGTGTTCAGTTGGTTCATTTTTTATGTATATGTTTCTAATCGGTGTAGTTGAACCGATGTGTCCCTTCACCTTTTCCTAACCGAAATAACTACCATGTATAACTACTTTTTGGTTATTAAGTTTCTAACTAACATGTTTGGTCCTTCGTATATTAATATTTACATAAGAAGCAATGGAACTAGATTATGCGTTCACAATTTTCCTATATCTACCAATTTGTGCAATAAACCATTATGGAATTGGAAGTTTACCTCGTAGGTTTTTGTGTCAGGACCATGAGGAGTCATGCAACTGTGAAGGCTTGCACCACCAGGGAGAAACCCATCAGCTTTCGCCTGTAAGTGTCATTTCTTTAGTTCTTTATACAGGTGCAATTATGACCCATTTGCTTATGAATTGGTCAATACAGGTTATGTTTTATATCCAAGTCGCATGTAACAGAGAATATATAGTTATGAGTTAATGGAACAGTACCTCATATCCTCCATGAATAAGACCCATAAATTCACTCATGCAATTGCGGTGATAGTACGGAGGCCTAAAGGTATGTTCAGCGACCAACCATCGTGGAGGGAATATCACAAAATCAAGCAATGCAACACCGGGTTTATCGGTTGGTGCTGTTAGAACTGCATTAAGATATCGAAAGGATTAAAACTGAGATGGGTAGAAATCAACAAATAAGAATCTCCTATTTTATTAAACTTTCCAAAACTAGTAACGACTTATCCTACTCACCGGTGTTTATTGATGGATCACCATGGTCAACTAAAACTGTATTGTAAGGGCAGAACTTGCTTAAATCATACTGCAAGCAATGAACATAAAACCATCTGGTCAAACAAACAATCCTGATGCAGTGTAGATTAAAAGAAATATTTGGACAAACACATCAATAATAGATATATTCTCTCGATTAATATTCATTGTTTTATTACTTTTATACTGATGCACTAAATCCTTCTAGTGTTTAGCTTAATGGTAAGCTAAAAACACATCTAAGTAGAATTAACCTAAGAATTTATCACGATGTACGATATTTGAGATTTGAGCTTCACATCAGGCAATTGTACAAGAAGATGAACAAAAGGCGACTCGACCAGCAAGTTCATATTGTTTAATTTGATTCACTAGCTCTTAAACTAATTGAGCTAAAGTGAACCTGAAACAAGTATAAAGCTTTCACTTGTATTGGGTAATGGGTATATTTGGTTTAATTCCTTCAGCATCAACTATTTCTCAATTATATTACTTTTCGGATATTATTTCCACGGTCTTTAAGATTATACTGCAATGGCCATGAGATGTTACTCAATTTATTCACTTTATTGCTTAGATGGCTAATGTATCATGTATGTATCAAGTGTTTCCTTATGATACTCTTATTTAGCATGCACGTACCTTGTAGGGGACATAGTTACCATGCCAAGCCACCACGTTAAATGGTGAGAAATCTTGTTTAGCAGTAAAAAGTTCGCCACCAAATTTCTGTATGATTGTGTAACCGGGACGAGATTCCTCTTCAAATGAAGCCTTGGGAACAAGGAAATCCCTTGCAGAAGCAAGACCATTTGCACCTATAAGAAAGACAAATAATAAGCCACGTATATAACTTGATTGTGTACTTCAGGGGACACTTAAAATATTAGCATCATTGCTAATACACATATAGAAACAGAAAAAAGACAAAAATTGGTATCGCGCACCTATCGGGCCAAGATCAGGCAGTTGGAAATGAGTACCGAAAACCTCAGCAACATAACCACGCGAAGGGCCATCAGGTAGATCTATAGAAAAGCGGAACCCTTGAGGGAGGATTACTACTTCACCAGGAGATACTTGTAATTTTCCACACTCTGTAGTGACCCACAGCCCTGTACAGACGATACATATCATAGTATTCCACTTCAGTATCATAGTTCGCGTATCATTTTCAAAAACAGAGGTAAAAGCAACAGTTTACTAGAAATGTATTTAGCACAAACATAGAACCACTTAAACTAAAACTGGTGACGTTAGTTTGTTCTCACTTGTCTTGCAAATAGCTCAGCACACAGTAAGGGGGTTTTGGATCAGCTTATTTGGGAGCTTACTGACTTGGTTCAGTTTCAAAACAATCAGCCCAAAAAGGAAAGGTTATTTGAGGACTCATTTATGTATTTAAACAAATTGCCTTTTTGAACGGCTTAAGCTAATCAAGACACCCCATAAAGCAACCCAATAGTTAAATGCTCCACGCTGATAGCTTTTGGAGGTCTAAAGAGAGTGCAAACATAACTTCATAATTAAAGCTTAGCTACCACTTACTTCCTTGTTGAGGAACTATCAAGAAGTCACCATCCGCATTGCAGAAAGCACAGTTTTCCATAGACTTGTTTGCAGTATACCTACAGAATCATGAACACGACACACTTAATCTAGTTCTATTTACGAGTGCAGTAAAGTAAGATTAAAGTATATATTACATGTGAATGGCGAAACCATGTCGAAGGAAAGAACTGCCAGCCCCACATACAGAGTACAACCCATCAACAAAGTCTGTTGGTTCAGTTGGTATTTCAACAGGTTTCCATCGGATTTGAGTGGGATTAATAGCACTGTTAACCTGGCTGAATTCACTCACCAGCTTGCCATGTTTAGGTAACCTTGGTTTGAATGGTTCATGAGTGACTGAAGGCTTGATCCGATACAGCCAACTGTTGCAAAGAGAAATACCATACACACAGCTCAATAACAGATATCTTAAAAAGACGCTCTAACTAATATTACGAACTAAATCCTACTGTTACAGAAATGAAAAATGAAGCAAAATACCTATATGTGAGGCATATTATTATGCAGCTAAACTTTATGATAATATCATATCCTTCCATTTGAATTAGTTAACACACTTGACACTAATTACCTAGAGTGGTGGATCAACTAGCTTTTAATAAAACACATGGTCCCCAAACACTGGTGTTAAGCAAAACACAAGATAACAAACAAATTTACAAGCTTTACATGAAAACACGTCCAAAACATTAATGTTAAGCAAAACGGGCCTTGTCAAAATCCATTCGAGTCACCAACAATCTATGTCATAGTTTGACAACTGTTATAAACCTATGTCACACTTTAGCAACTACGAACCTATACTATTTAACCATTGACCTTGTCTAAATTGCATATAACAATACCTAAAAACTGTTAACAGATCAAATTACACCTTCATGTAAAGTTATAAGAGTGCGTTTGGGATTGCTTACTCTTTCTGCTTTTCTGCTTATTTTAAGGAGAAAAGCAGTTGTTCCCTCCAAACACTAGATGCGCAGTTGTTCATAAGCAGGTAAGAGCGAGCTGCCTATTTCCCACTTTTCATTTAATACTATTATTGTATTAAAATTGTTTCTTTGGTGCCGTTTGATTTTGACTTAGTTGACTTAAATGGGAAAATTACTTAATCCGGCAAGTCAACAATGACTTGTTTATTACGAACTTAATCAAGAAGCATGGCTTCACAGAAAAAGTCATGCGGGCGGGTGTAGCTTTTTCAATTAAGCCATTGATATATCCATAATAACTTTGATTTGGACAATTATTCAGCATACAAAACAAATTACAATTGTTATATATCTATAGACACTTTGAAACAAATAAGGCCCATATTTAAGTGAACTTAATTGATAATCCCTATCAAATTATTGTTTTTACAAGTACTAATGCATTTTTTACAAAATAAGCAAATCCAAACGCTATTTACAAAAGTAATTATTTTAAAGTGGCTTAAAAATACTTATTCTCAAGTTCAAACCCCGCAGGCGGCAACTATGGGCCAGCCTTCGAGCGCCTATTCCCCCATCGTAAATTTCCTTGTGGTGTCGGGAAGAAATAGGTCATGGACTCATGGGTTTAATCCACAAAGAAGAGAGAAACATTGGTTGGGGCTTATTTTAAAGTGGCATAAAGGGCAGTGGTGGACCCAGGAAATTAGATTGTGGGGGGCAAAAAAATTTTCGACAATAGCAACAAAATAAGGCCAAAAAAACTAGGATAAAAACTAAGATTGGAATGGAAAATCGAGTATTGCCACTAAGAAATGAAGGATTTTAAGGTTTTATAGTGTTAAATGCTTGACTTTAGTATGTGAGTTGTGGTGGTGGGGGGGTTGGGGGGGGGGGGGGGGAATTTGAGTTTTGAGTGGGGGCAATTTAAAAAAACGCTCAAAATTGAAGAAAAAATACACTATAATCTCATCTTTTTTGTCTAGCCATGGAGGGCACCGCCCCCCAAACCCAAAACATGGATCCGCCCCTGATAAAGGGTGTCTAGAGTTGGGTTTCTCCGCCTATTTAAACCTTTTAAAGACGAAGCATAAGTAGAAAAACACCTAATTCAGTACTAGCAAGGTACCTGGGCGAAGCATAAGTAGAAAAATACCTAATTCACTACTAGCGGGGTACCCGCACGTTGGAGCACCCACGTTGGAGCAGCTGGTATCTGTGAATCAAATTTTCTTGGCGAAAAATATTACCCGATCATATGTTTTTCGTGATAATAACTTTACGCATGGCGAGGAGGGACAGAACTTAGAAGGGACCGAGGGGGGTTGTGTCCCCCCAAAATTTTCGACGCTATGTATATTTTATAACCTTTTATATATGATTTTAGTCATTTTTTATACAAAGATTTCATTGTAGTGTATATCGCCCCCCTTAAAATAAATAGTTTTCAAGTTCGCCCCTCCACAGAAAACGTTCAAGTTCCGTCCCTGATGGCGAGGGAATAACTTTATCGCACACTGTCTCATTTAAAAATAGTAGAGTACTCGTGCATGACGATGCAGTGGCGATACGAAAACGGTAGTCAATAGAATTCGATTGTGACGATTAGCGGGGAAAGATTGCTAGTTAGCATAGGCCT
>BQNB010062605.1:0-36016 GCA_026074375.1 Tanacetum coccineum
GGGTTTAGGGTTTTTGGTATAATATCATTGATAGATAACGTATGAAAACAGAAGCAACCGATTGATAACTGCCAAAAACATCTCAAAACAGCCAAATACGTTTGAACACGGACAAAAACGCGCGAAAGCTGGTGAAAACGCGCGAAAGCAGACAAAAACGCGCAAATGCGGACGAAAGCGTGCGAAAACGTATTAAAACGTGCGAAAACGTATTAAAACGTGCGAAAACGTAAGAAAATGTCAAAAAACAGACGAAAACGTGTGAAAACGAAAAAAACATGTGAAAACGAAAGAAAACGTAAGAAATTGTGCGAGAACATAAGAAAACGTGCGAGAACGTCTAAAAACAAACAAAAATGCGCGAAAACGGACGAAAACATGCGAAAACAGACGAAAACGCGCGAAAGCCGACGAAAACGCGCAAGTGCGAACGAAAGCGTAAGAAAATGTTCAAAAACAGATGAAAACGTGTGAAAACGAAAGAAAACGTGCGAAAGCGGACGAAAACATAAGAAAAAATGTGAAAATAGACGAAAACGTATGAAAACGTGCGAAAACGAACGAAAATAGACGAAAATGTGTGAAAACATAAGAAAACGTGCGAGAACGTCTAAAAAGAATGAAAACGCGCAAAAACAGACGAAAACACGCGAAAGTGTACGAAAACGTGCGAAAACGTACAAAAAAGTATAAGAACGTAAAAAACGTAAAAACGTAAAAAAACATAAAAAAACGTAAGAAAATGTAAAAACGTAAAAAAAACATACAAAATGTCAAAAAGGTTAATTAATTGCAATTTGGGCAAGATTTGTCAACTCTACAAATAATGAGAGAGTGGTTAGTGTGAGTTTTAGTAAATTTACACTTTTAGTCCCTCCATGTTTTTTTTAATCTTAAATCTTGTCTTTTTAATCTAATGAAATGGATGGTCTAGATTTGTCCCTTAGTATGTAGGGAGAAACTAGTATGCAAAATAACTCACCTCTATAGTTAATAATCACGTGTTAAATAATATTTCTTAAAAGTTGTTGCAACTTGGAACGTGTGGCATGTGTTAATAACTTAAGGGATAATGGTATAAAAATGTATCAAACTTGACATATTTTCCTATTATGTGTACTTAACTTTTAATTTTCCTATTATAAGTATTGAACATTTAATATTTTCTATTGCATGTATCATTAGTGATACGTGATTACGTGTTAGTTAATTAAAAATAATCCTCACATCCAAACACCCTTTCTTACATTCTAACATTATAACATCACATTCACACCTAAACACCTCAATCTTCAACCTCCCTCAATGCATCCTCACCCGTTCCTATTAAACCCGACCCCAGATTTAAATCTATGAAATTTCAAGAGGGTTGATGATGCAGATTAGTCAAAGTCATAATATTTACTTTCTTTTTTTTATTTATGTTTCTTGTTTGACAATAAACTTTGGTTAAAAAATATCAATTTCTAATCAATTATAAATTTAGAAAAAAGAAAGTCAAATCAATCTTTATTTATATTGATTCTAGTTTTCCTATAAATATTGGGTCTTTTCTTTGTATTGAGATATCTTTTGAGTTTTGATAATAATAAAAGCTTTCGCTTTAATCGAGTTCTATCGATCCAATTGTTCTTTTAATTCGTATGTTGTTTGGCCGTTAAAGATCCGCATCATTTGGTATCAAGAGCTATGGTACTAATGGTCGAACGGAATCGTGGAGAGCATCTAATTCGTAGATTCGCCGGACGAGGCAACGAACCAGATCCACGTGACATGAAGATCGCAAGCCTCAAGCAACGGATTCAAGAACTCGAGTTCTCGCAGGTACAGCAGGACTCGTCGGCAGAAGAAACGGAAACTGAGTCCAACGTCTGGGACGATGGGTCAGAGGACGTCAATCCTTTTGGCGGAGGAAACCCTTTGTTGACAAAGGAAACCGAATCAGAACCTATTATCTGGGATATAGGGGATGAGGAAGAGGAGTATCCATTTGTTAACGTATATCCAAGTTTTAAAAAAGAACCTATCATGTTTGTGAAAGATGAATCGTGTCTTGTTTACGACACCGATAATGAAGAAGAAGAATCGATGCCGGTTTATGATACTGATATTGAAGATGTCATTGAGGAGGAAGAAGGATTTGTTGGGAAATGAGGATTTGGTGGAGAAGAAGACAACATAGAAGACGTTGTAGTTGTGGCTAATGATCTTTGTTCTTCAATGATCCAAACTATTTTAAGTGTTGATTTTGAGGAAGACATCAATACAAAATCACACGAGTTGATGTCGTTTGGAAAAAGTATTATTATCAAGGTTAGCCAAAGTTCATTCAAATTTTTGATTTGTAAAAAATATCAAGAATGGTATTTGAAAGCTCCACCCATGGTCGATAAATTGGGTTTTAAGACGATCAAGGTTCGAGGTCGAGTCGTTATAAAGAAAGAGAATTTGATGCAGGGGATACAAATTTGGATGCTACGAGTACAAGGGACGAGTGAGGCAAACTCGAGGACGAGTTTTTCTCAAGTGGGGGAGGATGATGCAGATTAGTCAAAGTCAAAATATTTACTTTCTTTTTTTATTTATGTTTCTTGTTTGACAATAAACTTTGGTTAGGAAAATATCAATTTCCAATCAATTATAAATTTAGGAAAAGGAAAGTCAAATCAATCTTTATTTAGATTAATTCTAGTTTTTCTATAAATATTTGGTCTTTTCTTTGTATGGAGATATCTTTTGAGTTTTGATAATAATAAAATCTTTCGCTTTGATCGAGTTCTATCGATCCAATTGTTCTTTTAATTCGTATGTTGTTCGGCCGTTAAAGATCTGCATCAGTTGATTGTCAATTATTATTATTATTATTATTATTATTATTATTATTATTATTTCAATATTTGTCTAACTTGATCAATCAAGTTACAAGAACTTGAGAAGATCCTCTCCCAGTTTTGATAACAATAAAATCTTTCGCTTTGATCGAGTTCTATCGATCTAATTGTTTTTTTAATTCGTATGTTGTCCGGCCGTTAAAGATCTGCATCAGTTGATTGTCAATTATTATTATTATTATTATTATTATTATTATTATTATTATTATACACTTATTATTAAAATCACTACCAATCTTCAAACATAAACACAGACTGGAATCTTTAAAATTTCATTAAACCAATAACTAACATTAGACTTTTTTTTAAATCAAGATTTAACGAAGATAATATGGACAATCTCCAAAAATTAAAACGAATTACAAGGTGTTTACAAATAGAAACTCAATTTGAACAAGCCGAAAAAACTTTGAGGGTTAGGGATAGATGGATCAACGGCAGTGGTAGAGCGAGAGTGATGCATCCTGCGGTAATATATCTTGTATAAACGACAGACGTGGTAGACTCGGTGGTGGCCAAGTTTTAGATAAAGGTGTTTTGTTGCAAAAAAAGGCGGGATGCGTTGAGGGGAATCGAAGAAAGATGGTGTTTGGGTGTGGCCGTGTAGGTGTGATATTATAATGTTAGAATGTAATAAAATGTGTTTGGATGTGAGGAGTATTCTCAATTAATTAACATTTATCACTAATGATACATACAATAGGAAATATTTAAAGTTCGTTACTTATAATAAGAAAATTAAACGTTAAGTACACACAATAGAAAAATGTGTCAAGTTCGATACATTTTTTACCATTATCCCATAACTTAATAATACAAAGAAATATTTCACATACACTTTTAACATCGAAATGTCATATAAACCATATCATATAAACAGTTAAAATTGTATAAGTAAAAGTTTCGCTCAACAGTTTATAAATAAACGTGTTATCTCGACATAATACATATGACCGTCACACTGTGTATCATTGTAAAATGTAGAGTCATATAGTTTAAAACAAGGGCGGATTCAGAAAACTAAGTCATCAGCTGCACAAATTTTTTTACAAGTATAAAAGAAATAATAATGAAACATTAAAACTAGTAACGAAATTAAGAAACTAGTGTATTAAGTAATATTTGTGTGACACAAAGTTAAGACTGAGTTGATTTTAAAAAAGTCAAGAATTTTTACGAAAATTTATATTACGCGACAAACATCTATCGGCCTCTCGACTTCCCTTGAACCCCAGTAACCCCCTAGGTCCACCCCTGTTTAAACTCTACTTGATAAAAAATATCATCTTTATATGTCTTGTATTCCACTAGCATCTTGTTATTAGTTTTTTTTAGGACGGCAATTTTTAACTATCTCAAAATATTTATAACATAAACTATCTTACATGTTCTAAGTAAGACTTGAACACACAACCATTTGATTGAGGAGCTTCTCACACAACATGAGATACCATTTCATCGATACTATCTTAGAGGCGTATCATCTATAAACCAAGTATTAGCGGTGGTTGTGAGTTCAAGTTCAAGTGTTCAACGTTCTAACTAGAATACGGCCATGGTTACGATGAAGGTACACATTCGCTCAGCTGGTACATGTTAAAAAAATTAGTAAAAGAAATCATGGTGATAATGACTGCACAAAGCTTCTGGTGGCATATTTCTATTTTTGTCTAGAATTCTAGATTGAGTGCACGAGGTGTATATTTAAATTTTACATTACAGATTTGATCAGAAGAATAGTTCGGTTCAGTCACTTTCTAGGTACCAATTCATCCAACTTTACACTCAATCTTCTATGCACCATTAATCCCATATCACAAAACTCTTATAACAATAACTCACATGTAAAAAAAATAACTATTACATATTTACATACAAAAAAGGTCCAAATTTTAAATAAGCAAAATGTTAAACCTAGCTCAGGATATGTTTAACGATTATGACATGCACAAATTGTTAGTACTTTCAAAATAATCACTCACCCATAGCTCGCAATTAACTAAATGTATCACCTCTAAGGCCGGTAGTTATGCAACCCACCAATTCGACCGGTCTCCCCTAGACCAACGCGTCCCCCCTCTACGTGTGAACAAGACCGATCAAAACCCTCCCAATTTTTTTCATTCTTTTGGTCCACAACCGGATCGACCGAACAAATGAAAGACAAAAAATATTGTTGGCTACTTTAAAAAGAGGAAAAAATAGTTTTTTTTAAATCGCTATTAATAAAATTTTAATTTAAAAAAAATGTTCGTTCACTTGTGTGATCACCACTACGTGTGTTTGGTCTAAAAGAAAGAAAATTAGGTTGACGCTGATGTGACGGTCCGATTTAGTCACTTTGTGTGATTTCATTACCACTAGTCTAATGCATTTTTTTTTTACTTTTGAACATTGCGCTTAAAGCTACAAATTGCAAAACCCCTTTAAATAATTGTCTTGTACTTTCTATATAAGTCATTTTTAATAACTCGCACGTAAGGCTCGACGGAGTAAGAACAAAGTCACCACACAAAATGAAAGTCACTCTCAAAATCCTTATGCCACCCCTCCAAACTCGCGCGTGAGTTGGAGTGTGAGTGGTGAGCCACTCATCGGTGAGTGGTAACTCACTTGGGACCCACATGTTTTTTATCCGTTTTATATTAAAAAAAACTTTTTTAAAAAAATTCTTTTTTTTACCTATAAATACCCACTATTTTACTCATTTTTTAAACACAATTCGTATATTTTTAAACAAAACTCTCACATTCAGTATTGTATTTTTTATGGTGTGTTCGGTTCCACACACCTGTGATGAAATCAAAGCTATGGTTGAAAAACAAATTGAGGTCAAGGTATATGATACATCTCCAAGACTTTTAATCACGTAATCTCTTTTAACGTAATGTTTTTAATCTATGAATAAAAGTTTTTAATCACGTTTACGTTTTTATTAATTTTGTACGTTTACGTTTACGTTTTCAATTTATGAATGAATGTAATTAAATAAAAAAAATGATGTGTAAGGTGAGTTTGGTATGAAAGGTGAGTGTTAAAACGGTTGAAAAGTGAGTGGTAAAGTTGGAGAGAGAAAGCTGACGTGGCGCTGAGGTGGATGGTGAGTTTGGCCTCCTTACTCCATCCAGCCTTAACAAATTATATGGTATCCATGTTAACAATCACACAACAAAATCAATTAAAAAAATTCAAATATTAAAACACAAAAAAAATTACAATAAATAAATAAAACTAAAATACTTCAACACCTTAAACTAAAATCTAAAAAAAATATACAACATATTATCAAAACCAAACCACTCTCCTCTCACTTGATATCCCTAATTTTACACTAATTCTACACCTACGTACCAAAAAAAAAACATTTTCCACTTAAATAAACATAAACACTAATTAACCAATTAATACACTAAATAACCACATTTTATCTACCAGTTTTATAACACTTAATTTCATTTTTTTTTCACGTTTTTTTTTTCCGTTTTTCTAACTTGGATATACTTTACGCCACCAAAAAACAAATTTTATTTTCGTTTATTTTTCACATTTTTTTTTTCGATTCTTTTCTCATTGAAACTTGCATGAGAATTCATATATGATTATTTTCGTTTTTACTGTTAAATCACTATAGTATGTTGTGTTAAATCACTATTACCTGATTGTGTTATGTCATATATGGATTAGTGTTATGTTATATATGATTATTTAATTTTATTAGCGATTAAAAAATCATATATGATTATTAGTGTTTATATATTATGATTTTTAATGCAAAAATTTCAAAAGGAAAAAAAAACCGATCAAGACGAAAAAACAACTATGACAAAACTGGAAAAACGAAAAAAAAAACTTTTTCTCGCAACACACGTGAAAAACGAAAAAACAAACAAAAAAAAAGGTGAAAAAAGTAAAAAAAAACGTGAAAAATCTGAAAAAATCTGAAAAAAACGTGGAAAAAAGATGAAAAAGACGTGAAAAAAACGTAAATTTTTTTTTTGTCGAAAGTATATCAAAGTGGATATCTATTGAAAGATAATTAAATGCTCGTCGTGATGGTATATTTTTTTTTACTTAACGATTAACGGTTTAGAAGATATTTAAATTTAAAAAAATGGGTGAAATAATTAAATGCTTTTAATCACAACCATTGATTTTTTTTAGATGGATGATGTGGATGAGTCCCCTAGTATCCAACCTTTTTTTGGTATTCAATATAACTCTCCTCTAAGTTTGGCCTCCTTACTCCATCCGGCCTAAGAAAAGTAACCAACCCATACAAAAAAAGTACATATTTTATGGCAAAAAGATATGAAGTTTAATAAGTGTACCACGTCACCTTTTTAAATTATTGTCTTGTACTTTCTATATATAAGTAAACAAAATGAATGATTCATCATATATTTTCCACCAGTGAGAAGTGTGATTCTTTTATCTTTTTCAAAATGGGAAAGTTCCATTTTGTTGCTTTATTCATTCTTTCATTTGTGTTCATGTTTCTTACACTTTTCAATGGAGAAATATTGGTCATGGCTGCTGGAACATCAGATGGGTCAGAAAGTTGGGGTTATGTTGAAGTTAGACCAAGTAAGATTCACTTCATTTATATATGTCTTCATGTTGAACCCATTTTCCAAAATTTGAAGTTTTTAATATTCTTGTTATCTAGAAATCTGTCACAGTGTATGCACACGAGGGTGTACGAGTTGTGCTATCGCACCGGGCCTAAAAGGGCCTCAAAATATATACCCGTTATATATTTGAGGCCTCAAAATTCACTTCCAACAAAGATTGTGAAACCTACACAATTGTATGTTGTAAATATCTGTTAAAACTTAAGATAGATCATCGAAATATTATGTTTTTGACCATCGTATTTAGTTATCGTATAAGACTTCGCAAAAGATTATTATATGTTTGTTTGTGTTTGATGGTGTTTTAATGTTTATGACAACAGAAGCACATATGTTTTGGTGGTATTACAAAAGTCCATATAGAACTAAAGATCCAAACAACCCTTGGCCTATAATTCTTTGGTTGCAAGGTGGTCCAGTAAGTACTTATTTTTATTTTTATACAAAATGGGAATTTTTTATTATTTTTGGGAAATGTTTGTGATTATTTGAGATAAATGTAGGGTGCTTCTGGAGTTGGGACTGGAAATTTTGAAGAAGTGGGCCCATTGGATTCTTTCTTGAAGCCAAGAAACTCTACATGGCTGACAAAAGCAGATCTATTGTTTGTGGTATGCAATTTGTCTTAAATTTTGATTCAATATTTCATACTTTTGTGCATATACATACCTTTAGATATTTTTTGTTGAATCATATGATAACATCTGTCATATTTGATCATTTTTCTTACCAAATGTGTTCCTTAAAACTTGTTTTAAATATAGGATAATCCAGTTGGGACAGGATACAGTTATGTTGAGGATAAAGAGCTATTAGTGAAAACTGATGAGGAGGCTGCAACTGATTTAACAACATTGCTGATTGAAATATTTAACAGAAATGAGACACTTCAAAAGAATCCACTTTATATTGTGGCAGAGTCTTATGGTGGTAAATATGCAGTCACTCTTGGACTCTCAGCTCTCAAAGCCATTCAAGATAAAAAGTTAAAGCTCATTCTTGGAGGTATAAACACTAGCTTTTGCCAAAAAAGATTACCTTTTTTTTTGTTCATTTAGGTTGATTGAACTATTTTTGTTCAAATGAACATATATGGTTGCAAAATAGACACTGTTAGACTTGGACACTTAGTATTTTTAGCAAAATTGATTTATTTTATTAAATAGAATGATAGTTGATTGGACATGTCAGTAACTAAAATTTTATTGTATTTTGTGGTTTATATTTAGGAATTGCATTGGGAGATAGTTGGATTTCACCTGAAGATTTTGTGGTAACCTTACCTGATCCTTTAGCTTTACATGAACCTTTCGGGGTATTTGGCATTGCATTGCATCATGTGATATGGAATTATCAAATGTGCTTAGGTTGTTTAAAGTTTCAAAGTTTTGATAATAAGATAATGAACCGTCTGAGCGTTTACCAGCTTGAGATTTGTAAGAGTTACATGTAAAACAATCTGGTTATCACAGTGAGTTTTGTTGCGGCTACTCCGATACATATTATTTGTCCAGGATACTAAGTGAAGCGATTTGACTATACTCAAACACGAGAAACTGATTATAACACAATATTTAGACGGGGGCTTTCAAAACACAATGCCACATGCCATACATGATATTCATTTTCTAAGACTTTTGAACTTGAAAATATTAGGTATCATGGGCTCCTCTTCTAAAATATGTTTCAAGGATAGACGACAATGGCTTTGCTGAAGCAAACAGGTTGGTGTTCCTGCATTAACAAGTGTGTGTAACATGGTGTGTTTTTTGCGTGTGTAATATTAATGAAAACTTAGTAAGTGCTTTGAATTGTATTGGATTTTCTTTTATCTAATAAACCCTTGTCAGGAAACAGTCTGGTTGATAAAATAAAGCAGCAAATAGCTACCGGGAAATGGAAAGCTGCTACCGACACATGGGGTGATCTTGAAGGAGTGATTACTACCAATAGCAACTCTGTTGTATGTTTATTTCACTTTACTTACCTTTTAAACCTTTTTTTTCCAATAAAGAAATGATTTATCTCTTTATTTACTTTGTATAGGATTTTTACAATTTCTTGCTGGACTCGGGGATGGATCCAGTGTCGATGATAGCAACAGAGCTAGTGAGACAAACCCCAAGGAAGAGGTACTCGAGATACCTTGATTCTTTGAGGACTTCACCTGGTGAAAATGGTAATCTTGGCCTATTGATGAATGGTGCCATTAGAAAGAAACTTGGAATCATTCCAGATAGTGTAGAGTGAGTTTACGCATTCCTTTTTATGTTTTTATTGAATTTTGAAACAAATACTGAAGTTATGGTTTCGACTTCTGTTTTTCAACAGATGGGGAGGACAGTCGGGTCTTGTATTTACATACTTAGAAGGCGATTTCATGAAACCAAGAATTAATGAGGCAAGACTTTATAAATTAAGAACCAGATTATATCGTGAAAAGTTGAATTAGCATTGTTCTTATTTATCGTTTGTTGAATAGGTTGATGAACTACTGAACAAGGGAGTCAATGTGACTATATATAATGGCCAAGTAAAATCTCTTTCGTCTTTTATTAATCTTAGCTACATATGCTATTTAGCGACAAAGACTCACTAACAGTTGTCCTTTTATACCGCGTGCCCGCTTGGCCTAAGACCTATTGGTTATAAATGATAATTGTTTTCCGTTTAATGGTGCTTTTGTAGCTTGATGTCATATGTGCAACAAAGGGAACTGAAGCATGGGTTGAAAAGCTTAAGTAAGTTCATGTCTACTCCCTATGTCGATTATATGTATAAATTACTATTTTACCCTAACTTTTCTTTCATGACATAGGTGGGAAGGTCTAAAGACATTCTTGAGCATTGATAGAATTCCATTATACTGTGGAGATGAAAAAATAACAAAAGGGTTCACCAAGTCTTACAGAAATCTACACTTCTATTGGATTCTTGAAGCTGGTCACTTTGTAAGTTTTGCACTTACACCACCTATAGATTTTTTATTACTCATGCATTCACAACTATCATTTAATAGTTTGTGATATTACCTAGTGATCCTAGATATCATGCAGTCACACATGATAGATTACCTAAACTTACGAGGTCGTTTATGTAATCTACCAATAATTAAAGACTCGTGTAGCTTATCAACAATAATAGAAGGGTCATGTAAAATACAAACTGCTGGATAGTACATGAACCTTCTATTTCGACTTGTTTATATATGAATGTTATGTATTTATGGGTATGCTGCATTTTTCAGGTACCAGTAGATCAACCATGTATAGCGTTGGATATGGTGGACAGCTTCACTCGTTCATCCGTGTCGACAAAGCATTCGACAAAGTAAAAGATGATATGAATCGACTAAAGCAGAAAGTAAAAAACTAGGAAGACAAGAAAACAAAATTAGGAGAGGAACAGAGACTATCAAGATTGAAAGTCTGGTTATAATTTGTGTATTTATTTGAATTTTGAAGTCATTATACAAACAAATTGAAATAATATATAATCTGAAGATGAGCTCTATGAAATAATGTATTTTCAATATTTTGGGTAACAAGACTCCAACTGCAAAGAAATTGTCATTTCAAACTACATGGTTATAGTCACTTATTTGTCGATTAACAAGAACTACAAAGACGTATTATTGTGCATTTGAAGGCATAGTCATTCATATTTGAAACTTATAAAACACGACCAATAATGAGCCAGATTGCCTCTAAGTTGTTCAAAGTTGCTTAAAGAAAATATGAGCCAAATTGCTTTTAAGTTGTTCAAAGTTGCTTAAAGAAATAATGAGCCAAATTGCTTTTAAGTTGTTCAAAGTTGCTTAAAGAAATAATGAGCCAAATTGCTTCTAAAATTCCTTTATAGACACACAATAGGAATCCTTACTTGCAAGCAATTTTCCCAATATTATGCTCCCACAACTACCACATTTATACCTCTCCACCTAATCCTGCATTTTTATAGTAAATCACTACTTAATCCCCCAAAATCCTCCTTTTTTTTTCCTTTTTTATTAAACATACTATGCATGCCAAACATGGGTCAATTAGATATGAACTAAAAGATTACTCGCGCATTGCGGCGACGATGTATAGTTGCGTCAATTTGTTTCTGGAATTTTTTTATTTTATTTTATGTATATATGAGCGTGTGGTAAGTGAAAGTGAAGAGTTTAAACTGTAAGTAAGAGTTTAAGCAAATGTATTTTCTCATTATACGTAGTATAGATATAGATTATTTATTTTCTTCATTGTTCTTAAATTTTCTTTGTATGGGGAAAATTTTAATTTGTTTGTCTTAATTTGATTATACTCAAATCTCATTTGATACTACGTCGTTTTCATATGGGTTTAGCATGCCAATTTTCAGAGCCCAAAAAATATTATCCAGCCCAAGTGGTACTCATACTTATAGTCCATAAAACTTTGTCCGGTGTTGGTGACTCTGTCTTCTTCTACCAAAAAAAATATTTGTCACGATCTTATTATAAATATACACATTTACGGACAAAAACGAAGTCGTTTTGACTTCGGGCCACTTTGCTACAGTAACGGGCTCTCATTTTGGGCCAGCCCGATTTTGGTTTTTTTTTTTAATTATTTTGTTTTTGTTATTTTTTTTTAAAAATTTGTATGCACAAAGTAGGAGGAAAAAAAATATTACAAAAGTTCCGATTTATTCAGATAAAAAAAATACCCGCGGAAACATCTTCGATACCTAATAACTTTAAAATAATCGATATGGTCACAAACGTACAACCCATTATATTAAAAAAAACCATATAGCAAAAAAAAAAACAACACTTTAAACATGAGGCCCAACACATAAGCCATATAAAAAAATTATTACTAAAAATATACATATTTGTCGACAAACTAGCCTAAAATTCGCATAAAATGTGGCCCAAAATCTGGCCCAAAGTAAAAAAAAAAAAACTAGCCCAAAATTAGCCTGAAATCTGGCCCAAAGTAAAAAAAATACAAAACGGTCCCTCAACTTTTAACTATTTACGATTTTCTTACACAAAAAATCCCGTAAAAAAATTAACAAAAAAAACACGTCAAGTTTTTATTGTTCACAACTTTTTTACATTCATCGGCCCAAAAAAAAGATATCGAACCGTCCCAAAAAAAGAAAATATTCGGGAAAAAATTAACCCGTCCCAACGCAAAAAAAAAAAATTCCCGAATCGTACAAAAAAAGGAAATATCCGGGAAAAAATTAGCCAAAAAAAATTGGCCCAAAGTAAAAAAAAATACAAAACGGACCCTCACCTTTTAACTATTTACGATTTTCTTACACAAAAATTCCCGTAAAAAAATTTACAAAACCGTCCCAAAAAAAGAAAATATTTGCTGTCCAACCGATTTTTTTTTCTCACCCCGAATCTTACACAAATATATATTAAAATTAGCCCCGCCATAACGATCGCAAAAAAAAAAACCTTGAATACGTAAAAAAAAGTTATTCGGGAAAAAATTAGCCCCGCCGCAACGCGCGGGTTCTTTTGCTTGTTTTATATACTTATGTGGAGGAAAATAGCCATTGGCATGGACCCAAGATGGGTCAGAGAAGGGGGGTTATATGTTCTTGCTAGGTCCATCATGTACTACATCTATCGATAACTGTTTAAGATAGTTAAATAGATACTATCACAGATTCTTTTGTCAAGAAAAAAAAAAGATACTCTATATATGGTTTAAAAAAGTTTTATACACAGTATATATAAAACTTTTGGTCCATAACTAAAAGGGTTAATGACATCTAATAGCAACGAACTTTCACAAATGTTCCATTATCAGATATGAACTTTATAAAATACCACAATACCCATCATACTTTGTTTCTTTTGGGTTAATATCAACAAAACTCATATTTTACCTCCAAAATCCACGTCAGCTGACAAATGTACATGTCACGTCATAAACTTATCCATTATGATCCACGTCAGATCGGGTTCATGTCTCATAAGTGAACATCTGAGAAAGTTCGATGGGTATTTTGAAACATTTGACAAAGTTTGATGGGTATTTTGAAACATCTAATTTCACGTAATTAAATTTAAATAAAATAAAATAATATCCCTTTCATTTAGTTTAAACCAGTGTAGCCGGTTGCCAGTCACGCAAGTAAGCAAAGTTATTATCAGTGAACAAAGCAATTTGAAAGTTTTGATGGGTTTGTCAGTATTTTATAGAGTTCACTATTACATTTAAGAAAGTTCGTTGAGATTATATGCCATTTAAACCATAAATACCCATTATACTTTGTTTCTTTTGGGTTGATATCAACAAAACTCGTTTTTACCTCCAAAATCCACGTCAGTTGACACATGTACATGTCACGTCATAAATTTATACCCTTATGATCCATGTCAGATTGAGTTCATGTCTGATAAGTGAACATCTGAGAAAGTTCGATGGGTATTTTGAAACATTTGACAAAGTTTGATGGGTATTTTGAAACATCTAATTTCACGTAATTAAATTTAAATAAAATAAAATAAATCCACGTATTTAGTTTAACCAGTGTAGCCGGTTGCCGGTCACGCCACGTAAGCAAACGTATTATATTGAACAAAAATTTGAAAGTTTGATGGGTATTGTAGTATTTTATAGAGTTCATATCTCATAATGAGAAATTTAAGAAAGTTCGTTGCTATTAGATGTCATTAACCCTAACTAAAAAACCAATGGTCAAAAATCGTCCTTGTTCGGCTTGGAAAATCTGTGATTGAGATCCATGAAATTGACTCATGACTCATGAGGCAAGTCATTAATAATCAGAAATTTTGAAGAGCAGTTATGATTAGTTAATCAAGCCAATGTACAGCACCTGAAGTGTCAAGTGTGGGCACAGTAGACTGACTGGTAAGTGGTAACTATTCGTATGCGACGTGTCGGAATATGAGTGGATGTCAAGGATACAATAACTCATATTTAAAACAAAAGATATGATAACTTAAATGATGATTGACAAAAAGTTTATAAGACTGGTTGCAATGGTCGGTCGACCATGTTAGTCGACCTACAAAGTTGTTGGTCACCCCCATTGTGGGGAGGAGGTCGAGTGTCGATTGGCAAGTACCAAAATAAGATGAAGGTAGGATTTCCAACCAAGTAATGCACACAATTTTCAAACAATATTTTAATATAAAAATAACTTTTTAAAAACTTTTAAAATCTCTGTAAATACCCATTCATTTCACCAATTTATACACAAATTCAAACCATTTTTATATTATAATTATCATCTTTATTTACCATATCTAACGGGTCGGCGTCCCAGACATCGTCACAACCATGGACAACAACGGAAGAGATCGCGTTGTGTAAAGCGTGGTGCGACATGTCAGAAAACAACGTGTCGGAAAACAATAGGTCACTACTATGGGTAGCCTAATTACCCCTAGACCAACCCTGTGTAACATTCAATATGGTTGGTAACATTACCAATTCACCATGATTTGTTACCTTCTAGAAGGACATATTATGCAAACATAAACGTATGATTCTTGAGGATTCATGAAATGCATTAACAAGTAAAAAGTGTGATATGAAACTATAGTTTTCTTGCTCTTTTTAGTTTAGAACATTCAAATTAGTCAATTAGATTACACAAACAGGACTTTTGTTTTCTTTAGGTAAATGCATTGTTGGTGTGCTCTATGTACTTGTTCACACATTGAAACACACACGCGTATGTTCAAGTGAAGGTTAACTAAAAAATGGTTCGACTAACCAACTGGGCTAGCTCAATTGGCCACCAAGGGTATCCTTGGGTATGTGAGTTCCCCACCAACCTAGAGGTTGTGGGTTCAAGCCTCGCTGGAGGCATGTGTGCAATATATTGTGAGATAGTTGTGAAAAAATTACAGTTCTAAAAAAAATGCGTTCGACTTTTAATTTACAGGTAGTGTTGATGCTAGCTTAGAACAAGCATGTTGTGAAGCAAAAGCTGATGCAACTTCATCAAATTATTAAAAAAGTTATCCCAACTAAAACAATGGTGGAATTGAGTTCATAAAAAATGAGATTGAAACTAATTTTCTACAGCCTCTTTGACAGTGAAGCTGTAACATTACATTAGATAACATATAGCAGTATAGCACCTTGATTATGGGTTCACTTTACATACACCATATATATAATAAATAAATAAATATAATACATATGTAAATAAAATGAAGCATTTCTAAAGCTAACCTCAGTTCACGGTGTTGGGAGTCAAAATAGTGTTCATCACTGGGTCAACCCGCGTTTCGCTTGAACAAAAATAAGATAAACTAGAAGGCTGATGTTAACTCTATTTTTTCTAGCACTTCTAGTTTGGTTTTTCTTTTCCAACCTTTCATTGTGGCTACAGTGGCTACAGGTTTATGTAGTCCGTCAGAGTTGGCGTTTTTGATGTACTCCTGATATGTGTAATAAAACTCCACAAGTTACGATTGATATTGAAAGTGGAGAGAAGATGTTGATGCTTTAAGTGAAAATTGATGCAAAGTGTAATTTAGAAATGTATATGGTAAAAAGATATATAGTACTCATATCTTACCGGATGAGCACGAGCCCAATGCACATATTCAGTTTCTGGAAGATAAAATGCCTGTTACAGTAAGGACATAAAAAAATTACAAGTTATTTCACGAATTTGGATAGAGCCAAGTACCCAAGGCTGTAAGGTCGATAATTATATCAGACTTTGGTTACCTTAATAAAAGTTTCAACTCTTTGTAATTTTGGCTTAACATTAATGGTGAGAAAATGCTGAAGACCAGTAATTAAAACCTGAATAAACCGCACAAATCATAATTTCAGAATACCAAGAACAGAAATACATCAACGAAATCAGTTGAGGTGGCAATTTTGAACCAGTTACTTATGAATGGATCAACACGGGTCATTTATTTATATCTATCAGATTACAAATGGAAAATAAAAGATAGCTTTAGAATAACTGGATCAGATTGACTGAAAGTCATCCACAATGAATTTCTATTGGATAAAACATCTTCACTCATTTTATTCAAAAGACTAGATCAACTCTAAAATTAAAAAGTTTTTTATATCCGATTAAAACACCAGTTGTTTATAAAGACGGACATTTTTTTTGTAAACAAAAGTGTTTCAAAAGTCATAACTCATAACAACCCAACTCATCTCGTCACAACCCATGTAAAAATGATCCAATGTGACCTGTTACCCAACCCGCCCATTTTGCCACCTCCAACACTTAGCAAGCATCAAACAGCATAATCTATGCAGTTGCGATTCATGGGAAACCTGAAAATCCAATGACATTAGAGCTCGACCCTCATCAGTACACCTCTTCACTCTTGATAGGCCTTCAACAACGGTTTCAGAAAGATTTTCAAGTCCATACCCTATTAGTGTATCTTGAACCTGAGTTTACACATATAGTTTATAATGGATGTTAGTATTCTTCTCAGCTCCTAGTGTCATTTATCTTTGATTTGAACGAACAAAAGTCATTACAGAGAAATAAAACAAGGTGTTGAGCTTCACCTCCTTCCGGATGCCTCCATGAGCAAGCCTCGTCTTGTAGTGCTTAAATTCTCCCAACAATAGATCAACATACCTGTGGAATATGACAATTTAGCCCACTGTAGAATGAGTTTGTTAATTTACAAAGAGCATGCAGATTTTGAGGGGTAATAAAAGATTCGGTGTAATTATATTAGCCCACAAATGGTGAATTCATCATTATGAAAACTTCTTTAGCCAAATTTTTTTGGGTAACCATGGTTTCCGACATTTTGGCCGACTAATCCACGGGGTTTGAGCCCACCGCCACACAAACTCAAACCAGGTAAAGCCCTCCCTTTTCAGGAGTTTGGCGTGGCCAATTCTTTAGCCAATCAGTATAAGTAAAGATATGAGAATTATTACATCCAAAGATATTGGCGTAAAACATAATTACCCGTTATGTTCCATCCCAAGCTCTTTAACTTCCCATTTAGCATTGGCAATTCGATCAGCATACCTACCAAGTGATCCTGGTTAGATATCAAATGACTGGGTATTGTAGTTTATCTCGTCAACAAGAAAAAACGCATCCAATCAGTTCATATGTTGTGTCTTACCCGCTGATATGAAGAAGTAATCTTGCAGTTGTTCTATGAATTTGCTCTACGAGATCTGGCACTGAACCGACCTGATAAGAAAATTAATGTACTCAATACATAAAAGTGGTCTAAAATAAAAATATAAACCAAGTGAAGACGAATATCCATTCGATTGTAATAGCCAAACTATGGATCTGTTGATTACTCCTACAGTTCTACCCATTCTAAAAGTCATTTTGTGTACAGAAGTCTTGGCTTATAAGGAAATTCTAGTTTTCTCAGCTCAGAATATTTGTCTTCAACTTAATATGAAAAGAATATTACTAGAACAAAAGACGCATCAGAATCTTATATATTTTCCCCCTTCAGAAATAAGTAATCCAACTGTACCAAATGCACATAGAAATCTTCAACCGTTGCTGAATTATTCTGTACAAGAATTGAATGAATATGCGCCTTGGAGTTTTGCATTAATCTAGCAACAAGAGATATAGTGTCAGCTCCTGCACATCGCTCCTGCATCATAACAATAATTTGCATTTGGACAAGTTATTTATCCAGATGCATAAGATATAAAAAGATAATTGATAATACTAAAAACTGATAAAAATAAGGTACCTTGAGGCCAAAAGAGGTGATGGTCGCATGACTAACATGCGAATTGGATTTACCATTAGGTCCATTATCAGAATGAGATAATGGCATGTTCAGATGCGTAGATGAAGTTGAAGATAATGAAGGAGATGGGGATTTGACCCATTGACCGCAATCTTGTCTTATTCTGGATAAGGCTGTTTTCAGCTGATCTGAGCAACACAAAGTGAGTTCATATACACAAGAAGTATCTATCCAGAATAGTACATGATATAATAATAAACTCAGAAAAACAAGGACAAAATACTTACAACCAAGAGCATCATTTAATCCTTTACCACCAGGATTTGTGTTCTGCTGACCAAAGCTTTCAAAAACGTAATGAAAAAATATCCCAAAAAATTGGCATATACCCTGTAAGAATTGATTTGCTTAAACAAAGACAAAACAAAAAACACATGAAAACGTATCATGATATCAAATAAGTGCATACCTTGAAAAACTCAACATTTCATTATGTCTAAATTTTGCATTAGCCTTGCGTATTTATCCATCAGCCTATTGCATATAAGTAATATTCAGTATAATGCACTAAAAACATCTTATATTCAAGAATTGGAGATATAACTAACCTTAGAACACAGATTGAAGATCCTGTGTGTGCTTCTATCTCATCAGTATTCCAATGTGTGGAATGATTTTTAGAACGGTTGGGCTTCGGGATTCGGCTTGGTAGTTGGCTATCCTCATCGATAAAATCTGCATGAAGATCTTCATTTTCATCTTCAGGATCAGTGTGGCCGTTGCTATGATTTGAATCACTGTTAAGTGAAATTTTATTCGTGTGAGATGACTCATTGAATTTTTCATTGGGTTCTTCTAAGAATGCTGATGTAGCATGTGAAGAAGAACCGTCATATTCCTTTGAAGCATTTTTTGGACAAAATGGATTCCCATTACTAATCCAATGGGAAAACCCACTCTGTCTTGGGTTATGGTTAATTTTCACCAGATCTGGTATTGATTTTTGGGACTGCAACTCTCTTGAAGTAGATTGAATAATTAATGCAGCTCCATCACCAACAAGGCCTGCGAAACTAACTACCTGAATTGTCTCTGGTGGTATCGTAAACCAACTCTCTTTTTCCAATACCATTTTTAGAGCCTGAAAGATGGACAATGATCATATTCATTCATTATTTTATATGTTAGCAAAATTAATACGTGACTAGAGGTGGATATATAGGCTGGTCGGGTAAGTTTGGTATCGGTCAAAATAGGTTCGGTTTGAAACGGGTCATTCTGGTAAGTGTTGAAACAGTCTGGGTCAATTACTTTTTTGTCCTTTGTTTAAGTGTTAACTGCAATTACATAGAAAAGATAGCAAGAAATATATAAATCTCTTAATAAAAACATGTAGGAGCCTAGGAGGTTGCATGGCTTTAAAAATAGACTTTGGGCAACTTTCAACCCGGCCCCTTTTAATCACATTTCATTTTAGCTAAAAAAATTATCCAAAAATCTGACCAATTCGAGATAAAAGTATAAAACACAACTCAAATTGACCAATTAATAAGACTCACTATTACCAAACATCATATGTAAATTTACATACTGAGATCAGTAGATATATGAATATGTAAACTTACGTATATATTTTGGCGGTGAAAAGATGCAAAGTAACTTTCACATATAGCTTTCACTCTCAGCCTAAATTCAACAGCTTCAGCCCCACAGAAAGCTTCACCAGCTAAGATGAAGGTATTGAGATCCTCATAATTTTTTAGAAACTGATGAATGCTAGTAGAACCAACAGCATCGGAAGAAAGCAATACTGACAGACGGCTTGATGTAAGTTGCCAAAGATTCCTGCGACCCCTTTGTAATGTTTGTGAAACAAATGTCGTTGCATCACTTCTAAGCTGAAACCAAGAAGATCCACTGCTTGAAGCTCCACTCCCATTATCCCTTGATTCTGAACCAGAAGGATCATGAGGTAAACTGGTAACAGATGTCGTAGGCTCATCTGCTGGGGCTAAAATGGGCCCTTGGCCAATGGGTTCAAATAGAGAAACATTATCTGCCTTTGGATCAGAACCGTATTTTGATGAATCGGCATGTTGGACATTTTTAGAAGAAATAGTGTCTTCACATTCTTCCTGCGTAGCAGGTGATGAATGGCGCAAAGAAACCTGTAACAAAACATTGAAGACATTGTAATCTCCAAACATAATCTAATACATAGAATTAGAATAGTCAAAGCTGATATTAACCTTTCACATTGCTTCATAGTGTCAATACCAATTACTATTTGTTAGTAAAACAAGAAAGTGAGAGAAACTCTGGGTTATACCTTATGATCGAAATTGAAATTCATGATTGCATGATATGAGCACATCAAGTTAAAGATGACAGCTAATGTTGCCAACAAACACTCCCTAAACTTGGATTCAGGTACTCGTGAGCAAAGATCGCTATATGTAAGCCTGATATACAAAAACAAAGATAACTTGATTGGGAGTAACAGTATGTTATAAAGGAAGTTTTTAGTATCCAAACAACCAATAAAGTACATAACAAGTATACCTAGTGTTTTCAACTTCAGCAGCTTCAAGATCCTGCCACATTTAAGTAGTCATAGCACTATTAGCTACTAAAAAATGCAATGGTTATAGTTACTAGGGGGTAGTTGGATGTGAGTTTTCGGAACTGATTACATGATATTGAACAATCAACTTTAATTGTATTTGCTTTGCATGTAAAACAAATGCATGTGCTTTCAAATGAGGCAGGTTATCTTATTTCTACTTTGTTTTCAGTAGCATTGCAAATCCAAGTTACAGCTTATTTGTAAAAAAATGTACCTGTAGCACAATAGTCTTCAGCACATTATGGGTTTCAGATATAACTTCCTGCATAAAGAAGCTTTGTATCTTCTCAGCAAGACCAGAAACATCACCAATCAATGCATAAGCGTCAACCACCTGTAAGTATCACAATTTATTCCGCGTTAAGAGAGTAAAAGAGTTTTTTTTTTAAAAGGCACATGAACTGCAATTACAATCAGTGCCAAGAAATAGCTGTTTTTAACAATCTAAATTCAGATAATGTAAGTAAGAATTGCCTATGAGCTATGAATATTCCAGTACAGAGCCACATGAAATGACGCTAAAAAAGAACAGGAACCATCAAACTAATAAATTAATGTCTCACAGTTAAAAAGCTTGCTTCTTTGAAGTCTTTGCACACTCCCAATAATATCGAATCCAATTTCTGTAAAGCTTTTCCCAGCCAGATCTGCATTGACAGTAAGACATACCTACATAAAAATGCAGTTTGATAATCTAAAATAAGACAACAAACTGTTGGAGGAAATCATGGAGGGATGCTTCCAGATACATATGAAGCATAGAGCATAAAATATGTTTACTGTAAATACTAGATAAGGTTATCATATCCTAGGCTCCTAGCAAAGATGATTAGTCTTATAAAAAAATATACAAGAAAAGAAATAGCATCACAAGTATATCTATACTTGGTTCTTAACTTCTTGTCACTAGATAGTAGTTTAAATTACCCAAAAAAAAATTTTAAACAGCGGTTGTCTTTACTTAAAGACTATATCCTTCTTTATGTAAAAAGTATAGGAGTTTCTACATACTTTCTTTGATTATCATGGTCTTTTTCGTAAATCAGATGTTTGAACCATTTTGCCACATTTATATGAAAACAAAATGGCATGCAATCCATCTAGAAGTGTACTTATTTCTGAAGCAAGCAATATTTTTAAACTCCCATTTGCTTAAGATTCTTACCTCCACGCCACGACTCATCTCTTGTATGACCAAAAGCTCTGAGAAACCATCCAGAAGTTGAAGATACTCGGGTAACACCTGGAATGCCTGTATAGTGAACCAGTCTAGCATAAAGCTGCTGTCTCAGATAGAGATATGCATATCTTAAAATTTTGACACCTAAAAAATGAGTAGTCAAATTTCCATAATATATGAATTAAATACAGACCTTAAAGAAGTTTCCTTCGTTAACATGGGTTTCAAGTGCCACCTGCATGTCTTGTGCATGACGAAGCTCTGCTAAAACAGGGAGCATGTCCTGCAAATATTTGTAGGGCGTGGATATACAGTTAGTTATATTGAAACAACTAAGCTTATAGCCAAATATATCTTCAGCAATATTAGTATCGTTTAACAACATATGTGTATTCCGTATTTGCTTTATGAACTTTATGATAAAAACTTACACCAGGCATAGAACCAAGGAAAATGATCTAGAACAAATTAACTTAGTATGTACTGTGTTCTTTTACCAAAATATAAATAAACAAAATAATACTGTTAAGGGACTTAGAGGATAAGAAATACCAGAAGAGCTTGTTTCCTTCTAGAATTTGTGTTAACAATAAGATCCCTTGATACCTCATTCCGTGAAGAAGTTAAGTGTCTTCGTCCATTCTGCAAAGTACAAGTGTGCACACATAATGAATTCTCAGTCTAAATTTTTACAAGATTCTACATTAATCACGTAATGAATGATATAGCTTGACTTATTCCGGAAAACTTAAGCTTGTGGTTCAGCTAAATGAGGATAAAAGAAGATAAATGTAAACATCATCACCTGCTTACCATGCAAATGACGTTTGCAACCTTCACCTCTTTCTCCAGCTCCTTTACCAAATGCATTCCTTTCACTGATTACATAACAAAATCTATTAGCACCTCCTTCTGATCAATGAGTGTCTGTGCGAAAGATAATTGGTAGCAAAAAGTTGCAAGTTTCAAAAATGATAATAACCAATGTTACATAAACAATAGAAGGTGATTTTACGTTATTATTGATCTTACCCATTACTTCATGGTGCTCCATCACTTGGCCAGACAAAGTTTCTGTCACTTTATCCAGTTGTAGTAACCTAAGAGCAGCCTATGAAAAACAAATTCCAAAATTCAGATGATATCAACAGAATCTCAATGCATGAAAAAGTAGCAAATCAACTTGCACACTTGATGGAACAATGAACATAATATTTGACTTGCCAAACAGGAGCATGAACCTGTTAGATGAGTCATTGGCCCAATCGGGCTTGGGCCAATGACTCGTCTAACAGAACCTTGTAAACTTTTATTACATGGATGACATGGATCGTGATTTTACCTTCCCTTCAAAATATGGGAGCTCGTTTTCTTCAGATGGAAGATTCTCTAAAGTGTGCCGAACAGGATCAAACATCTGCGCAAATAAATTCAGCAGCTCTTAGCAGTTGTGGGATAGTGCACTATTCACGTGCTTATACAAAATGCAGAATTCGTAAGAGGTGTAATTTGTTGGACTAGGGGCAATTTTGCGTTTATGAAATAACGATCAAATGCCAATTTTACAGAATATGATATTGCCACCCGGAAATGAAAATTTACAAATCCAAAGATGTTCAACCTCTTCATAAAATTCTTCTTCAAGCTCCTCTATTACTTGACTTCGCGATGTGTTCCCATATATTGAACTCAGTTCTTCAGAACTTGAAGAAAGACTTTGCCTATGATGTTGAGGGATCGAAGCAAGTGCACGGGCTATAGTTGCTGCAGTTGCAGCCCGTGCTGGAATCTGCAAGAAAGAAATATTTCATCTGATTACATTGCAAAAGGCGTATAGAACAGCAACATAAACTTTTTATCAAGTAACAGATTTAACGACCTAATGTTCTATACATGTCCACTTTCTGAAATGAACCTTAAGATTAGAAAGTCATTAAATACGCAACATTGTTGAAATATAACGCAAAGTAATATCATCAATGCTTTGACGTTTTCTGCAATTATCAAAGGAATCTCTATGGTTCTACGCACTCAATGCATGTTTTCTTCTTTTATCGACCTGGGGTAAGGTACATTGTATCAACGTTAAGTCGCTAACTAGTAACTACAGTACATCTTCTGATAATTCATACATTTAACATCTCAGCAGTCCTTGAAATCCACCAATGGACGATAAGTCGATAACATCTCTACCTCTCTCTCTCACTGTCACAAACCTTGTCAAACATAAGTCGTTAATTATTTCTCCATCTTAAGCTCTTATCTTAGAAGTCCCCAAAATCCACCAATGGAGGACAATCCGTCATCGTGACATTAAAATGATACCTACAAAAGGAAATTTAATAGCTTCGCTAACTAAGGAGATACATTTTCTATAGCAAGCATTATAAATTGCGCAAAATTGTCATTACATTGTGCTATTTCGTGTGTTTGGCAAAAGTAGCAGTAGCTAGCAGTTTTTTACTATAAAAACGTTTGGTAATGTAGTTGTAGGTGTAATTAAAATGTATAAAACAGCTCCAAAATGCTCAACGCTTCTAAACGCTACTTCATGGTTCCCAAAAAATAGATAAAGCTACTTGGTGATGGCCAAACGAGCATTAAAAATGCTCCTAAATGGTCCGCGCCAAACACACACTAATCTTAGAGGCATACAAGCATTAAATGTGAACTAACTCAAATAACTTATATATATATATACGACACTAAATAGCTACCGTATTTAATCACATTGACCTAATTGTACCATAAACACGCCAATTCTAACAATATCACAACTACATTACACAATGAGTGACCTAAAACATTATAACCACCTCAGGACGGTCATTCGCCAAAGGACGAAAGCCGACGGACCGAACCGAGCTCAGAAACTTCTCCCCGACCTTGGAAAAATCCATTTTTCCAACGGTAATTGAAATCAGTTAACTGAATTTCGATATTGGAGGTCTTAATTGAACCGACATTGTTTGTTAAGGGTTTACTGTGTGTGATTTGAAAACAGTTATTTTTCGGTTTGTGTTCTGACTTTTCTTACATTCCATAAGTCTGACAATTAGAGTTGACTTTACTTTTTTTCTTAGGGGTTGGTTACCGGTTTCAATACCCACTACCCCTAGTTTACAGTTTTTTCAGTATTTTTTTTTGACTGTTTACTAGTTTTAATTTGTCAAAATTTATAATTTTTGTTCTAGCATTTTCTGTTTAATAGTTTTATAACAAAAACAAAATTATAAAAAAAAAATCAAAAATCTAGGGTCATAAATCATAGTAGGGTGTTGTGGCGGGGGGGAAATGGAATGATTGAGATGGTGTGGATGTGGAGGGGGATTGTGATATGCGTGGGTGAGTGTGTGGGTGGGGTGAGGAGATGTGAGGTTATGGGTGGGAGTGAGGGGGTGGGGAGGGGCTAGAGATAGAGGGGGGGGGGCATAGTGCGAGGGAGGGGGGGGGGGGGGTACTGGTGGCGTTTTTACAGTTTGTGTTGTGGGTGTTCGTTTTATGGCGGCGGAGCATGGTTGGGGGGGTGTGTCGTGTGAGTGTGTGTATACTGTTTTTGCGTATCTCTAGGAGTTGGGGTATGAGGTGTTTATGATGTTGGTGGGAGAACTATATACTGTTACCTCAAATTTATATATTTAATTTAATAATTAGCATAGTATTATATATAATATAAAACTGTGAAATAAAAAACGAAACATAAAATATAAGTTTGATAAGTCAAAAGTAGTAAAACTTAAAAAATCCGAAGCATGAAGTTGTTTTTTCCTGTTAATAAAGTGGGTAAAACTGCCGCAAAAAGTGCGAAAAATAGACTATAAAGTTTTACAAGTCAAAAACTGTAAATATGAAAAATACGGATCAAAAAAACATTAAAAAAATGTCTTTTCCTGTCAATACAGCGGGTATTAATAAGGGTATACTAAATACCAACAGGTAGTGAAATATATAACCATCCTTTTTCTATTGTTTTCTATTTCGAAAGTCACGATGTCCACTTTGTTAATATTTCAGGTTTTTCTACTATTTTTTCTATTTTTTTAGTGAATTTCAAAACCGGTCCTTGTGGTTTGATCAAAATTGCAGGCGCAACCCCTACTAGGACGATAATTAAACACCAAAATTCCTTATGCTTGCACTTTCGAAGTTATTAGGACTCCGTCTGTAATTTGACCAACCATATAGACGATTTTTTCAATTTGATGTGTGTATAAGTTTTAAAAATAAGTAGAAAATATTTTTTTTTAACAAAATCATATAAAGGACTAACGATGCAATAATAAAATAACGATCGTTATAAATGTAACCGAAAAACCTGTTAATTGTCTAATGTTGCAACAAAAAAAAAGATCGATACCTTAAATTGAGAAAAAAAATAAGTACTTTTAATTGACATTGAACCTAAGATGGGTACATTTTTATGCGATTTGCCCAAATAAAAATGGGTGCTATAATTTTGAAACGGATGTGTAGATTAATGTTTAATTTTGTGAAAATAAACGTGTAGGTCTTAATCTACATAATCTAAAGTACAAAACTGTGTTTTCTCTAAAAGGAAAATGTAATTATGTCTTTTAAATGATTTTATAAAACACTGTTCTGATTTTTTTGCATTTTAAAAATGATAATGTCATCTTATAGACAATCCACAACCACATCCTCATAGATAATGTACTCAGAGTATCGGTTCGGTTTTCGAGTTTGTGGGTTGTATGGTTCGGGTTTATCGGTTTAAATTTTTTTTAAGTCAAAACCAAAATCAAACCAAACCAATTATAGAACGGATAAAACCAAACCATACATCAAATTAGAATTCGGTTTGGTTTCTGTTAAAACCAAGAAAACTAAATTCAAATAAACTCCAAAAAAATCTACTATTTAAAAAAAACCTAAAAGTTTTAAATAATAACAAATCAAGAGGTCTCACAAAATGCTCAAGTAAATATAAAAAAATTTTAAGAAACCAAAAGGTTTCACAAATTAACGAAAATAAATGGAAGCGAAATAAGGTAAAAAATTCTTCGGATTAAGTATTGAATAGCATTATTAGCTTGAATATTTCATCTTCAAGCGTCGAAACTATTTGCAACTTCACTCTTGATCAATTTATGTGAAATTATATAACAAAGCAGTTGATGAGTGATTAGTTTAAAAGATATTTCAAAACACAAGATTGATAGTTAGGATAATAAAATGGAAAAATGAACATATATAATTAACCTTTTTTTATGTGCATAGAGATATACGGTTTTTTCGGTTTGGTTTTGTTTTAATTTTGTCAAACCATAACCAAACCAAACACCAATTAAATACTTCGGTTCCGTTTTAAACAGACCATACACCAATTAAAATTTTCGGTCTGGTTTTATTCGGTTTCGGTGCGATTTATTTTCCGGTTTGTTCGGTGTCAAACCAAACACTAAACACCCCTAACTCAGAGTTACAAAAGTTAACCTCACTTTGTTTCATTCTTCTACCATTAATGCCAATTTTTGAACCATATGACATTGGTTACGTTTAGTTGAAAAAAAACATCCTTATTTTTTTACAAAATGTTTTGTAAAAAAAGATAAAAAGAAAGATTGCGTTCAAATCAATCAAATGTTCCCATCAAATTCTCTACAAAACAGAAAATTTGCATTTCTTACTTTAATAAAGGAAACTTCGAAATACTTTTTTCCCATGTTTCCCTTGTAATTTTTGAGAATAGAAAACAGTATTATATGAACATGTTTTCTATGTTTCGTGAAAAATTAAATCCCTTTCTTTTTTTACAAATCTAAAAAATTGAAAGCTAAGACATTTTTTCACTAACAAAATGCACTATACAGTTTCTTAACTTGGAGACTGCACTTGGTAGAGCATAACAAACTTTGCTTCATACTAAAAAGGAGAAAGAACATAGGCATAACCCCCGAGATTGATTTTGCAATTGCATGATCTTATGCTCATGGCAAGCATTGCAATGGTTGGATTAACAAAAATGTGTGTAACATTTTTGTATGTCTCTTTCAAGGAACTAAAACCTGAAGAGTAACACTAACACATGGAATCAAAATGTGCATTAATGTTCTCCTGAAGTATTCACTTGAACAAAAAAGATTAAAATTTTACATTCACTAAATGGTGTAACACAGACCCAAAATCAACGATCTCAATTGGCAATAAAAGAATCTTTGGATCAAAAACATATAGCACCAACATATCATGCCTTGGGAAAATTGGGCGATTAAGCCATCATATAAAATTCCAACATCAAATCATTTCCGAGGAATTTAAGATACAGGTACACAAAACAAGATTCTTTATGCGTCACTACTCAAGTCTACATGCAAAACTAGCTAATATAGATCGATTTACGTCTATGAGGTCCAGATATAGACCTGACCACCACCTGTAGCCCCTGCAAGCATCCCAGGTATGAAGGGATGGGCATCAAAACGACATGGGATTGCAGACATGTGAGGACTCTTAAGAGTAGTAACAAGTGTCTTCGTGTATGCGGAAATAACATCAAGTCTTTTATACTTGTTCCCCACAAAGATATATGAATCATCCCACCCCCATATAGCCCTGTTTTTCAAATAAGTAAAAAGGACCATATAATTAGATAACAGACAAAACAAACATAGTTAATTTCCAACAAATAACGAGCGATACCCAAAATTTAGATGGGTATAATTGGCCTATTTATTTATCTTAAACGGGTTAAATGGGTGAAAACCATATAGTTAGCTAAAAGGGAGTGGCGTTGAATGGGTCGAATGTACCCAAAGTACTATACTCCGTAGTTATTTACGCATATTTTGCCGGGTGAAGTATTTTTAAAAAATTGAAAAAGACAAAAAAATGTTCACGGGACAACCCATTCTAGCGTGTACTTAAATTTACCCATCTGACCCGTTACCCAGCCCTCATGACTCAACCAATTTTCCAGTTGCCACTAATACCAGAGACTGATAAAATCAGTAATTCCACATATATTGCATAAGAGCGTAATACTATGACTATACTAGCCTAATCAACTCTTTTTATAAACTTCGTAACAAGATCATAGGAAAAAAGGTTTAGACTTTTAGCAAATGTCCAAAGGGTCAGAACTTTTCAAGTTGGAAACCCCTAGTCAGCACCTTATATAGGTCTTGTTTCAGGCATTGAACAAGTAGTTAAGTTGACATTTACAATAATAAACACATTTGGTGACGAGAATACAGAGAAGCTTACTTGAATGAAGGGATATGGATGCCTGTCTGATTGTTATGGTATATCATGAACTCCTCGTCATAATTCGTTCCACTTAGCACTCCAATTTGATCATCGACACTATATGAAAGCATTACAAGATTGAATATGTTCAGCTTAATCATCGACCATAATATGTAGGATAGAGGACCATCATGTTAAACATGTATCAACTAAGTTTAGAAAACATTTAGAAAAACAAACAAAAAGTGTTTTCCTGCTTCTTTACCTTGTTGTAGCAAGAAAGCTTCCTGAAGGTGAAAAGTAAGCAGAATGCACCGGTCTCTCACGAACAATCAACTTAACATATTCAGGCTTACTCTTACTAAGTTTTCTCAGATCCCAAATACATGCAGTTTTATCTGAAGAGCTTGTAGCCATTATATTTGTATTTTCTGGATTAAAGTCTATCGTGTTAACTATAGACTCATGTATGTCCCATGACAATATTGACTTCCTGGACCGTTGGTCCCACTGACAAACTACTCCTTCACCCTCACCAAAATATATGGAGTTCACATCACCAGGTTGTTGAGACATAGAAGTAATTGGATTGTCGGTTGAATATGATAGAGCAAATATCTCCTTTTGAATATCTAACGAACGAATTTGACCACCATAGCAGCTTGTGGTTATCTGCATCAAGTCACGTGAACATCCCAGCATCAAAAACAATGTATATGAAGTTTTAGAAGATTATGCATCTTCTGCAATTTATGGTGATCTTTATAGATTCTTAGACCTGTTTCAACCGTGTAAAAAAAGTACTTTTTCATGTGTCTCGTCTTAGTCATTTGTCTAAGGGATTACTTGTAACAGAATGACCCGAATGGGGAAGAAAGCCATCTCATATTGATTCAGATGTACACAATATTTAATAAATGAAATGGGACATATAATAAGTACTTCGAGATTTAATGTCGAAAAGCTCTAAATTAAACTAATCAAGATAACATATATACTATATTGCATAACAATAAGCTACCCTAGATCGACACAAAAGAACAAGTATGAAATCTTATTCAGTCCCATTAAGTAGTTTCCGACATTTAAAGCATTAAAAGTAGTAGATATGCATAAACACAAAGAATAATTACCTTGTTCGTCAAAAATGGTTGAATTAAAATTGCTGAAACAAGCCCAGGATTAGTATGATACGTGTAAATTCCATCACCATCCTCCTTTTCAGAATCCACATTCCAAAACCCAATAGTACCCCAGTTATTCCCAACAACAACCATCCTCATATCTGTTGACGGAAAAAATTTAATACTCCTTATCAAATTTGGTAGAACATTAGCAATATTTTTTGGCGCCAACTTCATTGAGTCCAAATCAATCGAAGCCTTGACTCTAGCATGAACATCTACGTTTTTCAATTGGGATATGAGTATTTGATCTGATTTAAAACAGGTATTTGCATCTTTCATGCTAACAGGTTCCAATTCTTTGAATTGTGATTTGAGATTTTGTAGTTTCTTCGTTGGATATTGTTTGTGTGGCTCATATTTGAACCCTGTAGAATCTGGCACTTTTCCTTGGGTTCTGAGAGATCTACGAGTTACAGTTGGGGTTTTGGGCTTCACTTTGCGTGAGATATTAGTCTCTACCCTGTTTAAAACAAGTAGATTCAGCAGGCTTCATTTTGAGCAACATTTATATGTATACTTACGTCTATGTGTAGAGAGAGACCTGTGGAGCTTAGAGAAGGCAGTATGATCAGCAAGCTTTGATTTGATGTTGAAAGAACCGAGCATTTCATCGTTGCGTTTAATGTTTTCAAGGCGTCTGCGCTCGTACTCTGTGAATCTTTGAGCCTCCATTTCTGTAGAAAGAAAGTAGAAAGATGAGGGCTATATGCACGATTGCTGAAGAACAGCGGGAAAAAGGGATACATTTTTCCTTTAGAAAGAAACTATTTTCTGATGACAGGGTACTGATACAAAGTAAACTTAGTCTCCATGCAATACAAACTTAAAACGATAAACATGTATTATACTGTACAACAACAACAACGATACTCAATCCCGCCTGAGCAGGGTATGGGAGAGGTGAGATGTAGACAGATCCTACCCCTACCCTTTACGGGTAAGGAGACTGCTTCCGAGTAGACCTCTGGCTAAGAGACAAGAGAGAGGAAGAGGGAGCCATGATTTAGAGATTTTATTTATTTATTTTATTTTTTTATGCACACACACCGCCATACACACCAAAGCAACATGACACCGACACAGGAACACCACAAAAACCCAGAACACAACGCATACACACACACACCCATATACCACGAACACGCATCAACGAGAAAATAAAACCCCCCCCCCCCCCCCCCCCCCTCAATACATACATACATGCATACATATATTAAAATAATTATATTATTGGTAAGATTTATAAAGACGAGTAAAGGCACAAATCAAGCAATACAAATCAAGCAAAGGCACAACATGGGAAGCACAAAACAGGCATGCGAACACTATAGCAGATAAAGCAAGAACGAGAAGGAAAACACTACACACAATCAACAAAACGAGAAGGCAAACACAGATAAGAAGAGCAAAAAGCACATATAGGCCCAAAGAAAAATAATAATCTCTAAAGCGGGGCAAACTAGCTAAAAAGGCCTAGAGGCCAGGCAAAACACGAAAGCACACCAGCACCTAAACAAGCAAAAGACCAGGGAAGAAAGGAACACACAAGGCCAAAGGAGACAGGATAACCAAAGGGAAAATCACAACGCAAAGCAAAAAAAAGGCACAAGCAGGAAAAGGCACACAGAAATAAGCAAAGCAAGAACGAGCAGACAAAACACGAAAAACACACATTTAACAAAAATAAGACGACGATCAAGATCAGAAGAACACAAAGCACAATAAAGGCAAAAAAAAAAGTAAAGTAAACTAAGAGGAAAGCAGCAAACTACCGCCCTAATCTACCTTTTCCTATCCAGAGGTCATGTTCCTCGGACAAGAGGAGTCCTTCATGTCCAGCTTAATCTATCTTCCATCATAAGTTTTGATTGGTCTACACTTCTCCTCGAGCCTTCAACTAGCATAGCTTCCACTCTCCTAACTGGGGCCATTTGTGGTCCTCTCTTGACGGGCCCAAAAACCACTCAGCTGCCTTCCCTCATCTTGGTCGCTTATAGAATCGAACCCAATTCTCTCTGAACACTCCGTTGTTTTGGGTATCATGTCTACATGGTTTTACCGGAAGGAGTCCACCTCACCATTCTCAATTCGCCATTTCCACCTATTCCTTGCGCTTCGTGAGTCGGGCCAGCATCTGAGCATTACAGCATAGCTGGGTTAATGGCGACCTATAAAATTTACCTTTTAGCTTTTAAGGGAATTCTCCTTCACTAGGGACTTCCGATGTCGCCTTCCAATTTTACCCAACCGTTCTGGATTACGGTGGGGTTAACCATCTTCGTTTATCCTTCTGATCGCATGCATCACCGAACCCAAATATCTAAAAAGACTCTTTGGTTGAAGGATTCGGTTCCGTAACGAAGATCCATTTTGGTGGACGTCTCATACGTACCGGTACCGAAATCACATAAGGTATTATGTCTTCTCTCTACTTACCCGTAGGCCATTGTCTTCTAGTGCCTTCCTCCAACTCTCAAGTCTGTTGTTTAACTCTTCCGCCGACTCTGCGATCAACACAATATCGTCTGCAAATATCATGCACCAAGGGATGTTCTCTTGAATACCCCGTGATATCTCGTCGAGAATTAATGTGAAAAGGTATGGACTAATGGCAGAACCTTGATGAAGGCCTACTTCCACTGGGAAAAAGTCTGTGTTCCCACTGTGGTCCGTACTCGCCCCCTCATACATATCCTATATGACTTTTAAGTATCTCCTTGGTGTTCCCTAATCTATTAGGGTTTTCCACACCAACTCACGTGGGACACTGTCATAAGCCATTTCCAGGTCAAGAAACACCATATGTAGGTCTCTCTGTCTTTCTCTTTACTTCTCTATACTTCTCCATAAGGCTTCTAAGCAGGTGAATTGCCTCGGTCGTGGACCTTCCCGGCATAAAACCAAATTGGTTCTCTAACACTCTTGTCTCCCTTCTTACCCTTCTCTTGATAACTCTCTCCCAAAGCTTCATGGTGTGGCTAAGAAGCTTGATACCCCTATAGTCGAAATACGTGTGTGGGCTAGTGCTCCCTACTTCCCCGCCCCCCTCTGGTAAATGTTCGTCGGAAGGGGTCTCATTGAAAAGAGAGGATAAATACTCTCCCCATCTTTTCTTAATATCGTCTTCCCTCACAATGGTACGGCCTCCTTCATCTTTGATGAATCTCACGTTTCCTATATCCCTTCTTCTTCTTTCTCGGGCTTTAGCAATCTTATATATATCATTTGCGCCCTCTCTGGAGTCTAATCTCGGGCTACTGCTATTTTCGCTTCCCTTTTAGCAACTTTATACCTCTCCTTTGCCATGTCAATGTCCTCTTGGTTGCCCTCCTGGCACGAAAGGAGTTCTTTGAACCTAGATAGTTTCGTCGCTACTTTGGTTTGCACCTCCTCGCAAAACCACCAAGACTCTCTGTGCGTTGAACGAGTTCTAGTAGACTCCCTAGCCACACCTAAGGAGTCCTTTGCCGCATCTTTTATAGCGCAAGCAAGGGTGTTCCACATCTGATCCGCGTTACTGGCACGCATGTCCTCCTCAAAAGCCGCAAGTTTCTCGGTAACCGTAGCTCTAAAAGCCTCTACAGCCTCCCCCTTCAAGTTCCTCCACAGAATCATCCTCCTCCCTGTCAGCTCCTTTCTGTGTCGTTGCGTCTTGAAAAGTACATCCACGATTACCAATCTGTGTTGCGATGCGCATGCCTCACCCGGGTAGGCCCTACAGTCCTTACAAGCTCTAAGGTCGCTTCTGCGAACAAGCAAATAGTCGATTTGAGATTTGTGTCCACTCTCGAAGGTAATTAAGTGTGCATCACTCTTCTTGAAAAACGAGTTCGCAACTATGAGATCGTGTGCGGTAGCAAACTCTAACATCGTGCGCCCTTCTTCATTCCTGTCACCAAAACCAAAACCTCCGTGAACCCCCGTATATCCCTCTGCAGAAACTCCTATACTGTGAAAATGTAAATTAAGTGTTTTAAATAGTTGTCTATCTTCTTAAAACTTTATTGAAGCTTTCATATGTTGGTTTTATATGAAATTCAAGTATAAACTTGACCATTCAAATTCAAGTGACGCTTTGACTTTTTGGAATTCAAATTGCGTGAATCCTCACTTCAGGTTAACTTTTGTTATTTCCTCCAACAGTCAATATCTAGGATACTGATCACTTTGATAAGTACTAATCCTTGCTCAAGTCTGAAGTTATAGTGTTATGCATAATTTAAGTATCTTAAAGTTCTGCTTATTACCATCTTCGAAGGTTTCACTTTATATATGTTAGTGAAACTAACGAACCAACATTATTAGTCTAAATGTCTAATGCTGCCTGTTTTGTGTGTGAGTTGTGAAAAAACGAGAAACGTGTGAACCTGCTTATTTGAAGAGCTTAAGCTTTTTTACAAATAGAGCTTATGAGGTTATGTACTGTCAAAGCATGCTTCTTCAAATACAGGTAGGATTAGCTTATGTGGTTTCAAAACACACTATAGTGTACTGGTACATGAACAAAAGTACAACACCCTAAAAAGACATTACATGAGGCAAAAGACATTGTCGGGTAACAGTAATTCTTATTTTCTTCTTTAAAACAAACCTAACCCTGATCATGTTATCAGATAGTACTTTCCCTAATTCTGTCTCAAACTGAGCAAGCATACAAAATATTTAAACCTTCGTACAGGTTCGTTTGGTGTTTTCTGGAAATGTAGCTGGACACATTTCATTTATAACTTTTTGAAATATCAGAAGTCAGGTTAATTTGTGGTGGTCTCAAGCTGGAAAGCAAATATGAAAAAGGCTATGCGAACGGGATGCGCCACGACGAGAGGAATATTAATGAAGAATTTGAGGGTAAATGTGTAAATAACACAAATAAGCTGAAAAGGCCGATGTGAAAAGGCTTATAATATCGAGCTTATTTAGCTTAAGCTACCTAGTTATATCCAAACACTTTTTTAACTCGTAAGCTCTTCCAACAAGCTAATCCAGACACCCTCTTATACTCACCTTTTACTAGTTGATATCAAAGTTCAAGAGACCATGGCTTCGCTAAGCATCACTTATATATCTATATCGTCAAGAAAACATATGTTGCGAAAAAAATAACGAAATGTTCAACTATGTTAGCAGCCTACTCATGAAATTCAGTTTCATTATCTTATCTTATCTTAACTACATATAAAGCATAATCACCTTCTATATTTAGTAATATCAAATTTTCAACTTACACATGTTTCTACATAATGTACAACCCATACAAACATAATTAGAATTTGACAATTAAAACATAATTGATACATAATTAATACTCCTATTAAAACACCCCATCTATTATACTAAAAGATTAAGCCCCTAAATTTAATGGGGTTGTATCTTTAAATGCTTCCAACTCATATTCGACCTCCATTACCCTCAATCATTATAACATAATAAAGTTATGGTCGAATGAAACCCTCAATTTTAATTCGCAGAAGGTGAAGAGCTCGGCGGTTTTAAGCCCAACCAAATGCCTCCCAAAGATTTAATGTTGAATCTTAGTGATATGTTTTCTTAATGATTTGGTTTCTTTCGTTCCATAAATCATTCCTGAAAGGCCATA
>BQNB010062606.1:0-30558 GCA_026074375.1 Tanacetum coccineum
GGTAATCAATATACATTATGAAAGATCCATCTTTCTTTTTGACAAATAAGACAAGAGCTCCCTAAGGCGAGGTACTTGGTCGGATAAAACCTCGATCTGATAACTCTTGAAGTTGGTTAGATAGTTCCTGCATTTCTGAAGGAGCTAATCTATAGGGTGCTTAGGCTACAGGTGTTGTTCCTGGAATTAAATAGATTTGGAATTCTACTTGGTGAACGGGAGGAAGGCCAGGTGGATCTTCAGGAAAAACTTTTAGAAATTCTCTGACTACTGGGATATCTTCTAGTCTTTTCTCGTCTGACTTCTTTTCCATTACTCGGATTACGAAAACTTGACAACCTTAGGATATATATCTTTTGGTTTTTATACAGGATATGAGACTTAGTCGGTTTTTTACTTTGGTCACCTCGAATGATAAAAGTTTCACCTTTGATTGGGATGTGGACGACTTTCTCGTCATAGATAATTCTAGCATGATACTTGGATAACTAATCCATACCAATGACGATGTGGAAACTACCGTGTTTGATCGGCATAAGATCAATTTCGAAAGGTTGGTTTAACAAGGTCAGGGTGCAACCCTGAATAATAGTGTTTGTGCTTACTAGGTTTCCGTCAGCCATTTCGATATTGTAAAAGGTATCTATTGTAATGGGTGGAATATTTAGCATAGAGGAAAGAGACATGGATACGATGATTTTATCGGCTCCAGAATCAAATAATACTCTAGCTAGATGTTGGTTTAGAAGGAACATACTTATGACTACGTTCGGGTCTTGGTGAGCATTCCTATCCCTCAGCATGTAGGCTCTTCCTTGGGCATTGTTGTTGTTGGTCTTTCGGCACTAATTTGCATAATGCCCTTTCTCTCCATAGGCATGACAAGTATCTGTCACTGGTAGCAAATTACATCCAGTGGCTGGCCCTTTGTTTCTATAGTTCTTGGTCAGATGGCCCACCTTGTTGCAAGTATTACACTTAAGAGTGCAAGGTCCTATGTGATGCAGAGTGCATTTCTTACATAAAGGATAGTTTCCAGTATACCCATTGTTTTCAGTTGGAGTGACAACATCAGACCTGAAGGTTTCCTGTCTTCTGTTCTGTTGGGGTTGGTGATTATTGTAGCGGTTGTTGGTGTTGGTGTTACGGTAGTTGTTGTTGTTGTTGAAAGTTCTTATGTCGTCAAACTTTTGTTTGTAATCACTTGATACTTGCACCGGCATGTACTTTGTTACCTGATCCATTAGCCTCTGGGCTATGTTAATGGCTTCCTCTAGAGTTTGAGGTTTAGAGGCGATAACATTCCCTTCAATACTTTGAGACAATCCCCTGATGAAAACTTCCATCATTTTCTCAGAATCTGGCACCATAGTAGGACACAAGGTTGCCAATTACTGGAATCTTCTCACATATGTCTTGAGATCATTCCCCTTCACAGTCAGATGGTAAAATTCATCTTCCATCTTCTGGACCTCAGTTAGGGTTTAGCATTTTAGGATGATTTAGGGTTTAGGTTTAGGGGTTAGAAGTCATGCATTAACTGTTTGTACCTTGTGCTAAAGTGGTAGTAAGAAACTAAAGTGATTTAGGAGGTAAAATGACCTAGTTTAGTTATCTTGCATTATTGACTTGTATATTAGGCTTTAGAAAGTTGTAACTTGATTTAGGAGGGAAAAGATATTCAAATGTTATGCATTGTACACTTGTACACATGCTTGAAGGCTTGCACATTCATTTTATATGTATACATTACATATAATTAGGGCTTTGATATAAACGTTAATGAATAAAGTCTGTTTTGATATAACGTTGTAAATGGTATGTTAAATTGATAATGTACTTGGTAAAAATGATATTAAGATATAGACTTGATATATTAGGATGTTTACATGATATAAACATAGATATAGATGGCATTGGTAGAGGTTGTGTGAGATCGTTTATTTTAGTTATGTAAACTACGTTACATAATCGAATAAAGCAAAAAATTTCCCAGTAAAAATGTGGTATATATAATAGATGGATATTACAGTGCATCTAATTTAATAGATAGATAATTACATTGATAAAAATTACAGGTTGTTATATATGTATCAAGTAATTTCATAAAAATATGCTTGAAAAAATTTTAAATTTGAGCATAATTTAAGCATTTTAGTGTGAAAATTAGGACAAGTAAACATTCTAATTCCATCCCCCTACTTGAATTATACAACGTCCTCGTTGTATAGATAAAACATTAAATACGAGAATTAAAAAGAATTAGAATGAGAAACTCCCCTGATATTTGCTCGGTAGATTCTCCATGTTGAGTTTTTTTAGCAAGATTATGTTGAACAGCCGCCTTGAAGTTTCAAGACTCCAACACTTCAAGATCTCCAGATTTGTAAATTCTCCACCAATATTCGTCGATATTTCTTTCACGAGGTCCTGTATAAAACATAGGAAAAAACATGTATTCCTATCTTGGTACCTACGGTTAATTTAAACTAAACTAAACAAACTAAATACGGGTCAGTTTTGGTGAATACGCCGTATCATGTGCATGAATACGCCGTATTGCCAGAACTGACAATAATGTTTTTAAAGTGCATAAAAAGTAAAGACTGATAACGTCCAGACAATCAATACGCCGTATGGTATGGAGCGGATACGCCGTATTGATGTCTGGGAAGACAGACTCGATAAAATTAAATAACATTCCGGGTTGTCTCTCGGGAAGCACTTTTGTTTACAACGAAGTCTTTAAGTTAGAATTTTCTTCAGCTTTCACTTCATTATTTGGTGCGTATCAACTTCCATCCGTTGTCCTTTTTCTGAAAAATATATTGGTAGATTTTGGACATGTTATCTTTGTTTCTCTCCCAAAATATCATATTCACATCTTCTAATACAAGTATATTCTTCATGTGGTTCCAAGTGAGTACGTGAACACTTCAAACTTTTCTGCTTTAACACATTCTTTTTTAAGGTTTCTCATTATGGTATTCGGAGTATTTCAATATTGACCGCTTCGACTGACTTTGTTCATTTCCGTTTCGGGTTGCACATTCTACGGGTTATTAAATAAGTGTTTTGAAGAACGATCAGCAATAGTATAGTTATTTACTCAGCTTCTGATTATCCATTCGTCTCTATTCCAACCCCATTCCATCCAAGCATTGACAATATTTTTAGTTCTTGTCCATCAATTTTCATATGTTATCTGAAATGATTAATATACTTGCAATATGAATTCCAGTGGATCAATTCCCAGTTGTCCTCCTTCGTCACATTACTTCTTCTCCTATTATTCGAGATAAAATGTACAAAAAAAATTTCTCAACAAGTTCTTCCCAAACGGTAATTTTTCCTTCCCCCTCGCTTATCCACCATTATCGTGCATCATCAGCTAGTGAGAGAGGAAAGACTTTCATTCATAGTTTATGGGAATCCACACCAGGAACGTAGATTAAATCAACCATTTCAAGCACTTTAGCAATGTGGTTCACTACGTCTTTGTCAATCCATCCGTGGCATGCATTCTTTCGTAATTTCACCAAAAATTCCTTGCTGAGTTTCAATGTCTATATCGTACACACACACCGATTATTTAAGCATTCACTATGTATTCCTCTGAAATTAGTTCTGCCATGACTTCTTATGGCATCTTCTTCAGTCTACTAGCTCTAATAAGTTCTTCCTGTAACAAGGGTAAAAATATCAGCAGGATTTGCTCTAAAGAAAGATAGAAAATTTAAGCACGGAAATCAAATATGAAAACTAAGGTTTCGTTTTTGTTACAGATGATCAATACGCCGTATTCAATAGAAGTGAATACACCGTATTAATCAATTGAATGAATACGCTTTATTGGACAAAAAATTGGATACGCCGTATCCGATGGAAGTAGATATGTCGTATCAGGTTATCGACCAGAATAGTGTATTAGAAAAACAATTAAATTAAACACACAAATATACAAGCAAACAATTAAACTAACAAATATACAAAATTTACAGAATATACAAGAATAAACACTAATCTAATTAACACCACCCTAAGTGATAGATCTAATCAAAGGACCAAAATATAAGACAAAATCAAAGTATAAATTTCATATCCCTGACAACGGCACCAAAAACTTGATGTGTCGTTGTGTAAGTGTTATTTATGTATCAAGTTTTACTATTTATTTTATGCCGACTATACCTAAAAACAACACTTTAACGGGCAGTGTACCCGGTCAGATGGAGTTTCGTGGTAAGTAGGGTGTCGATCACTAAGAGCGAGAGCGTTAATTCCTAATTCTATCAGTATTTTAGTTATCTAAGTTAAACCTAAAACTAATGCAAAAGGGGGTTTTCAGCCTGAGAGACTGGCACGAGGTTTAGTTATCTAACCTAAGGTTTTGATGACAAGTAAAGCAATAAACACACACAAGAAGACAAACAAACGATAGAGAAGCGGTCGAGAACTAATGTAAGGAAAACGTATCAACCATGAATAATCTGATAAAACGCAGGTTTGTTTATTTAGTGCAATGATTGTCTTAATCTGAAGGCAATCATTCCTAGCCTTAGGTGGTACTTTCTGTCAACAATCCTGTCAAAATTAGACGCATCCGCATAAAGCAAGCATTTGTTGATTATAATCTATCTTAGGAGATTAATAATGGTGCTCTTACTAAACCCTAGCTTTACCCACTTACTACTTAACGGATCTTTATATACTAGTAGTCCACTGTCCGAGTCCTTACCAATGGAATAAGAACGTACTCGTTGATACCAAGGTCACCTTATGGCTTAACTAAGCTCACTAAACTAAAGGCAAGGATAGGTCAAACACACCACATATGGATTCACACACATTACTTGCAATATGGAGAGCTATCCCAGACTCTTAGCCTACACCCATACAAACGAAGTTGCCAAAGCGCATTTAAATATGGTAGGAACTAGGCCCATATAGAATGATAGGTCGCATACTTAAGCACGTAAACAAGTATCATATGATAAACATAATCAATAATTCAACAATAAATTAAGCAATCAAGATAAACAAACCAAACATTAGATCTTCATAAACATGGATGATACCTAAAGGTATCAGCCGATAGTCATTGTAAAAATACACACGGTTTGATATATGAACGATTAAAATAAAGAAACCTTAATCGAAACACGTATTTGGTCATGCGAATATAACAAAGTTTTTGCCGTTCTTTTGAGGCTCATTTCTGACCTTCAATGCTCTTTTATTGTCTCTTGCCGACTTTGGTGGTTTAGGGATTCATCGCAACCTAAAACTTGAGTTTGAGGGTGTGCTATGATAGGGTCCTGGAATTGAATCGATACGTCGTATCGAGCAACATGGGATACGGCGTATTGGGGATTTCTTGGAGTAAGGACCATGTTTGATATCTTCCATAATATTTTATTCTATATTATGAATACGGCGTATTGATGTTCACCTAGGATATGGCGTATGGGTCCTCTAATCCTTCGGTTATTTGTGAAGTGTAGGCACGGATACGCCGTATCTTCTTGATGGATACGGCGTATTTGAGAGGTAAAAACCAGTCGATTCTTCTCGATGACCAAAGTATTATAACGAGTGTATCGTTGATGTGGATACGGCGTATTCTTCAAAGTCAGGCAAATAGTACCTATTGATTCCCGTTGATTAACGCCCAAATTAATATATGTTTTCTATTGGGCGCTATTTTATAGTATGTAATTTGATTATGGTTTTTGAGGTGTTTTTGTGGTGTTTCATTCGTGAACTTTCGATACTTAATAAGCTAAATTGCTATAGGTTCACTATGAAGATTTTTTAAAGACCCAAGCTATCAAGAATCTATACACTTTTGTGGCAAATACAAGAAAAGAAAGATTAATAGGAATAATTAAAGATTCCGCCGCACTATGTTATATGTGGGGTATGTTGGGTGGTTGTGGTTGCGCGCTTTAACGTTATTCTTCTTAAGTTTGCGAAACTCACACACACACACACACACACACATCACACACACACATTGTGCGCCGCACACACACACACACACCAAAGAATGAATTGTCCTTTAAATGCCTGCACACACACACACACACACACACCGAAGCACTTATTTGTAAGTGCTCCGCACTTCCAGTAAAAAGTCCCATTAAATGCCTATCGCATTAACTCACCAATCGGCGCACTTATTTGTAAGTGCGCCGCACTTTTCACCAAATTTTGCCTATAAATTGAGACGAAATTTCTCAAACAATTCATTCCTCTCACACCCAATTCCCACTACCTATCTCATTCCTACACAAGTAAGATCTCCTTCCTCTGTTCACCTAAACTACAAAGGAAATACCTTTTCCATTAAAGAAAAAGTTATAAAAGTTAAATGATCATGTTGTTTCGTAAGGGGGTGTTGAAGAGAGAGATGGAAAGGGTTGAGAGTGAGGGAGTGGGGAGGTGGGGTGATTGTTGGTATGAAATAATTAGAAAGGAAGGCTAAATCTCTTATGACTACTCGGTGAAGTTACGATAATGAATAAGTGTTTGGTATGATCTTGACCGCTTTAATCCTAAGCTTATGTTGCAACCCTATTATATCCCATCTTATCTATTTTTGCTTATCAACTTAGATTATAATCATATCGGTATAGGTCGAAAGACCCGTTATGATCTATGTGGTTTTAAAGATTTGTCTATGGTCTTTAACGTCTGTGCCGAGAAATCCACTTTCGTAAATTGATAAACAAAATAAGCTTTGATATAATAGTAACTGGATTATTTGAGTGACACATTTGGTCTGGTTAACTAAATATAAGTCTTAAGTTAACAAGTTGATTTGTGAAAACGTTTTCTGACGAGAAATCGTCTTTATAAATTAATACCCCATCTTCGGTCAAATCATTTCCAACACTTATAAGTTATTTTTCAACTATCCGAGTAGTCATAAACTTTTATCATCAGGTAAAGTAAAAATTAATTTCAAAATTGTTAAAGTCTATTTTCCTTCTGATTATTTGAACACCTACCTAACCCTGTGACAGACTGGTCTTACCTAAAAAGATTACACACACACACACACAACGTGGGTTATACTTTTACCCGTGTGTTTCCATATAATTATCCGGTATTTTCAGTCTTATAAATTTAAAGCTTTTGAAACACATCAAAGTTTTTGGCGCCATTGCTGGGGATTTCTTAGCTGTTCTGTAGTCAAAATCTGGAAAATTTCTTTAACCCCCCCTCTTTTTCAAAAATCACCGTACAGTTTTCTGGCAAACTAACCCAAACAATTTCTCTCTTGGATGCATACACGTGCTTCCAATTCTGAACTAGTTGAACCATTACCTGAAAGTGGGTCAGATTTAACGTACCTCTAGAATCGAAAAGACTTCGCCGACGAAAAACACACACACACACATACATCAAAGAAATAATCCACCACAACACCCGAGAATTGTCTACCCGCCAGTTCTTAACATCAACTACTTCCGTCACTTTCTTGATATTCTTTGAAATTACGATCCAATGGATGATGAACCCATGTAGCTCTGACCATGTGTCGCTTCGCACTGGTTCCGCAGACAGTCGTATTCTTGAAACCGGAAATGAATTTGCTATCAAAGGTAACCACTTGACCTTTGTCAAAGGAAACCAATTCGATGGTAGAACCAAAACCGATCCTCATAAACACATTCACAAATTCCTCGGAATTTGCGATATGTTCAAATACAGAGATACTAAGAATGAAGTCGTCCGCCTAATGATGTTTCCCCTATCCCTTACTAGGGAAGCAAAAACATGGTTGGATGAACTCAACGAAGGAACTATCGAAACATGGGATGAACTTCGAACCGCTTTCATTAGCCGTTTCTTTCCCCCCCAGCTCTTTCGATCGACTCCTCGGAGAAATCCGAGCTTTCTCTCAACACAAAAACGAATCTCTAACCGACGCTTGGCTTCGTATGAAGGAAATTCTTTGAAACTGTCATGGTCACAATCTATCCAAAGGCAACATTATCAAAATCTTCTATCATGGTCTAAGCGAAATAACTCAAGAAGTTCTAAATGCAGCCTGTGTGGTATTATCCATCTATAAAACTCCAAATCAAGCTTATCAGCTTCTCGAAGATAAAGTCTTACTCAAGCTCGACTGGGCTAAAAATCAGAAAACCCAAACATCTCTTAATAAAACCGTTGCTTTATCCGATGAAGGTAGCAGTAATTCCAATACTGACAAATCGCGATGATTACCGCGACCGAGACTCAAATCACGATAATTGGCGTTCAAACGAACGAAGTAGTTATAACCGAGACAACTATCGATCCAGTACTGATGACAAACCTTATGATCTTCAAAAACAATTCACAATTTCATGAAATCTCAGCAATCGACCAACGCTTTCGTCAAAGAAACATTCATGGGAAACTCCAAGACACCAACTTAAAACGAAACCAAAAATCATCAAGCGTCAATTTCAAATCTTGAAACCATTTCGACATACTTTGCTGACAAGCAATCTGGTCAGATTCTTGTTTTGTCATCCAAAGCCTTGAAACTAAGTTTGACAGACTCGCTGACAAGCAATCTGGTCGACCTTCTGGATCTCTTTCGAGTAACACTCAACCAAACCCACGAGGTAACAACTCTAAAGCCTATCAACCACCGAAATCTCGTAATGAGCATGTGAATGTCGTATTCACAAGAAGTGGTAAATCCTATGATCCACCAGATAACCCAAATAATCAACAAAACAATTCTAAAACCCCTATCAACTTCAATAGCGATGATGAAGAAGAAGAACCTACACCATAACCAAAAACTCAACCTCCAAAACCAGTCAAAGAAACACTGTTACCCAAACCAAACAAACCAAAAATCCCATATCCTCAATGCCTTAGAAAAGAAAAAAATGGAGGCCTAATACAGAAAATTCCTCGACATGATCTGAGCCATCCGAATCAACGTACCTTTTATCGACGTCTTAGCTGGAATGCCTAACTATGGCAAATTGCTCAAAGAACTAATAAGCAACAAACATAAAATTGAACAAATTTCTGCCGCTTTTCTAAGCGATGAAAGTTCAGCAATGATTCAACACAAAGTTCCACCTAAACTTGGACACCCTGGCAGTTTCCTTATTCCGTGCAACTTTAACAAAACTTACTCCTGTAATGCTTTAGCCGACCTTGGTGCTAGCATTAACCTTATGCCATATTCCTTATATGCGAAACTATCTCTCGAAACTCTTAAGCCTACCAAAATGAGCGTAAGATTAGCCGACCGATCATTCTAATACCCTGTTGGAATAGCAGAAAATATGCCCGTTGAAGTTGGTAAATTCACTTTCCCTGCCGATTTTGTTATTCTCGAAATGGAAGAAGATAGCAAAGTTCCTCTCATCTTGGGACGACCCTTTCTTCACACTGCTGATGCAGTAATTCGAGTTAAACAGAAACAACTCAATCTTGGAGTTGGGACTGAACGAATGATCTTTAATATCGACTCTGCCATTAAACACTCTTATTCAAACGATGATACATGTTTTAGTATCGATGTTATCGATGAAATCTTAGAAGAAGATTTCGATGCTCTTCTAGACGAAGGAAGCAAAATCCTCCATTCCATCGAAGGAACCATTCTCGAAGAAGAAATCTTTTCTGAATTCGATAAATTCATAGCAATGGCTTCAAATGAAAACTATGACTCTGAGTCCGATGAAGAAGAACCGAAATTTGAGAAAATCACCATCAACACAGATTATAAAATCAAGACATCTCTCGAAGAACCTCCTACGGATCTCGAACTCAAACCTCTTCCTGATAACTTGGAATATGTATTTTTGGAAGAACCCTCTTTTCTTCCTGTAATCATATCATCTCAACTTTCTGCTCAAAACAAAAGCAAACTTGTATTTGTCCTTAAAAAAAATAAAGAAGCATTTACCTGGAAAACAACATACATTCCTGGTATTGCCCATCATTCTGCAAGCACAAGATACAACTTTTGAATGACAAAAAACCAGTTGTCCAAAAACAAAGAAGGTTAAATCCAAATATGCAAGAAGTTGTTAAGAAACAAATCATGAAACTCTTGGATACCGGTATTATTTATCCAATTGCAGATAGTCCTTGGGTTAGTCCTATTCACTGTGTACCAAAGAAAGGCGGTATTACAGTAGTCACAAACAAAAATGATGAACTTGTCCCAACAAGAACTGTTACGGGTTGGCGAGTATGCATCGATTATCGTAAACTCAATGAAGCAACCGTAAAAGATCATTTTCCTTTGCCGTTTATGGATCAAATGTTGGAAAGACTCGCAGGAAATAAATATTTCTGTTTCCTTGATGGTTTTTCTGGATATTTCCAAATTCCTATCGATCCTATGGACCAAGAAAAACCAACATTCACATGTCCCTTCGGTACATTCGCTTATAGGCAAATGCCTTTCGGATTATGTAATGCTCCAGCTACATTCCAAAGGTGCATGCTAGCAATCTTTCATGACATGATTGAAGAATCAGTCGAAGTATTCATGGATGATTTCTCCGTCTTTGGAAACTCTTTCGACAAATGCCTAACCAACCTCGATAAAATGCTTCAGCGTTGTAAAGATGCTCATCTTGTCCTTAATTGGGAAAAATGTCACTTCATGGTCAAAGAAGGAATAATGCTTGGACACAAGGTGTCTAGCGCAGGACTTGAAGTTGACAAAGCAAAAATTGACGTAATCTCAAAACTTCCACCCCCTACCAATATCAAAAGGTGTATAAGCTTTTCTTGACTTGCTGGTTTTTAACCAAAGATTTATAAAAGATTTCTCAAAAATTGCCCGACCTCTAACTAAGCTGCTAGAAAAAGATACTCTGTTTGAATTCGATGATGAATGTTGAAAAGCATTTGAATTATTAAAAGAGAAACTCACATGTGCCCTTGTGACCGTAAGCCTAAACTAGAATCTTCTGTTTGAAGTTATGTGTGATGCACGTGATTTCGCAGTTGGAGCTGTCTTAGGTCAAAAAGATGGTAAAAATTATTTGATGGATTCTACTCTTACAAGAATTTGACATAGAAATTAAGGATAGAAAAGGAACAAAAAATGTTGCTGCTGACCACTTGTCCCGAATTGAAAATGACGAGTCAAGTGATGACAGTGGTGTTGATAATAACTTTCCTGGAGAGACCCTTATGGAAATTAACACAAAAAATGAACCATGGTTCGCAGACTTTGCAAACTATTTGGTAGCTGATATTATACCGAAAGGGATGACGTATTAACAAAAGAATAAATTCTTCTCTGACCTCAAACATTACTTATGGGAGGAACCCTACCTTTTCAAAGTATGTTCTGACGGAATAATCAGATGCTGTGTATCCGGATTAGAAACCCAAACAATTTTAGATCAATGTCACCACGGACCAACCGGTGGACATTATGGACCAAATGTAACCGCTAAAAAGGTCCTGGATTCAGGTTTTTACTGGCCAACAATCATAAAAGAAGCTCATAGTCTAGTTTAACTTTGCGAAGCATGCCAAAAGACATGAAATACATCGAAAACAGATGATAATGCCTTACCAGCCATTCACGGTATGTGAAATTTTTGATGTATGTGGTATTGATTTTATGGGACCATTCCTAAAATCACATAAGTTTGAATACATTATTGTCGCAGTTGATTACGTATCTAAATGGGCCGAAGCTCAAGCTTTATCAACCAATGATGCCCGAGTGGTTATCACCTTCCTTAAGAAACTATTATGTCGTTTCGGAATGCCCAAAGCTCTAATCAGCGACCGAGGTACTCACTTCTGCAACAAAATAATGGAAAACACAATGAAGAGATATGGAGTTAACCATCTTTTCTCTACATCATATCACCCTCAAACTAGTGGTCAAGTTGAAAATACGAACAGAGCTCTTAAAAGAATTCTTGAAAAAATAGTTAAAGACAATCCTACTATTTGGTCAAGAAAACTTGATGACGCCTCATGGTGGGCTTTTCCGTACTGCTACAAAACACCTACCGGTACCCAACACCCTATATAAACATATAAAGTGGAAAGAGACTACCATTTTTTTTCTTACCATATGAAATGAACACGACCGTCGCATACGGGGCCTTAAAGAATTGCAACCCAGATCTCATTGCTGCAGGTGAAAAAAGAATGTTTTAGTTACATGAGTTAGATGAATTTAGACATCAAGCCTATGAAAACTCTCGATTATACAAAGCAAGAACCAAAGTCTGGCACGATAGAAAATTAAGAAGGATAAAAGAATTCAAACATGGAAACAAGGTTCTGCTCTTTCACTCGAAGTATAAATTTAAACAGCCGAAACTCAGATCTCGTTGGATAGGACCATACGTAGTAAAATATCAATATCCATCCGGATATGTTGAACTATATGGTAAAGATGGAAAATCATTTATTGTTAATGGCCATCGAATAAAGCTATATCATGAAGAAGAAGATTATAATGACCAAAGGGAAGAAGTCATTCCCTTCTTTCCCAAAGAATGACTCACCAAGTTCGAGTCTAGCTAATGACTCTCTTGAAAATTAAGCGCTTCTCAGGAGGCAACGCATGCTTCACTTAAGTGTGGAGGAGTCCCTCCTCCATTCTTCTGTCATATCCTTTATTTTTATTTTTTTTAAAACAACAAAAATATTTTCTTTTTTTGTGCTTTTGTATGTTTACGCTTTAGCAGGTAATATAGCTAAAGATTTGGGAAAATTTATGAAGTCTGCTCAAGATAGTCTCCTCTCGCAGCTTATATCTATAATGCCGCCAGAAGTACCAAATTTCCCCTTAAATTTTCCCTATTTATCTTTATCATCAGTTATCACATTGAGAGTAATGTTCAACTTAAGTGTGGAGGGGAGGCAAATAGGAAAAATTAATCATATCCCTCTATGTTTGCCCTGTTAAAACAAAATTTCAAAAATTTATATATATGCTTCAAAAATAAAACAAATGCTCTAGTAATAGCAAATCCAACCATATTGACTGCTATACTAGCACAACCTAGGTCCACTAAATTGTGAGAATTAATAAGCCTTTTAGAAAATAACCGGGTACCCTCTTTTGTGCCTAAGATATTTGATGCCTTTACTGTCGAGTAAAGGAGTGGCAATTCATATGCATCTATTCCAATCGTTAGGGATCTGTATAAGTTGGTTTTGTCCGCCTTTTCTAGAGCAATGGTAAATGGTTGATGATTATATTGAGCGAGCCCGGTAATTTAGAATCTCTAAAACTTGTGCTTGATTAAACATCAATTTACTAGACCCCCGCAACCCCCCCCCCCCCCACCCCCCCCCCCCCCACCCCACCCAACCCCCGCCACCCCCCCCCCCCCCCCCCACCACCCCCCACCACCCTCCCCCCCCCCCCCCCCCCCCCCCCACCCACCCCCCCCCCCCCCCCCCCACCCCCCCCCCCCCCCCCCCCCCCCCCCCCCCACCCTCACCCCCCACCCCCCCCCCCCCCCCCCCCCCGACCTGATTAATCATAATATTGAAACCCGCCAAGTCCTTTTTCTTGTAAATGCTCTCCTTCAAGTGCTAAATTGGTAAAATCCTAAGTAAAGAAAATTAATTTTAAAGAAGAAGTTTTATGCGAAATAAAGCCGGTTAGTTATTATTATCAAGATTAAAAAAATTTGTGTAATATATATAGAAGTTCAAAATAAATGCTTAAGTCCCGACACATGAAGTTAGTACATGCTTTCGCATCCAGTCTTAAGTTTGCCCTTCGTCAGGCTTATGTGTTTAAGTACAAAAGCCTATGGTATCTGTCTAATTAGTTCTGTGCAAATTGAGTGTTTTTCACAAAAATAATGTAAACCCTGTTGACGAGCTGAGTGAATTTTTTTAAATCAAGACTTCCCTGTTGGTGCATGTATAAATGTCAATGCCTGAAAAGTTATCTAAACCTGTAAACACTTATAAAATCCAATTTTTCTCCATGTCACGATAAATGATCTTGTTTTCTCGCTTTTATTGCTTGAGGGCAAGCAACAGCCAAGTGTGGAGGGATTTGATAACGCCCAAATTATACATGTTTTGGTGGCGTTATTTGCATATATTTAATCATTTCTCGTGAACTTTCGATACTTAAAGCAGAATTGCTTGCATGTTCACTTGAAGACATCCTGAGGATAAACATACAAGAAAGAAATAAAATTAAAGTTCTAAAAGTGCAAATGTGCGCCTCACTTACCAATTGTGCGCCGCACTTCTCCTCAAAGTCAAAGAATTAAAGCTTAGTCAAAATTCAGCATTAACTCTACAAGTACGCCGCACTTACTATTTTGTGCGCCGCACTTCCCACTTGATTATAAAGAATTATGAAGACTTAAATGCTACTAGCATTAAACTCCATAAGACGAGCCGCACTTAACAACCTAGAGTGCAGCGACACTTGCACTAAACATTTATTACCCTCGCATTTAATACACCAAAGTCGCCGCACTTACAACCTTGTGCGCCGCACTTTTACCCCTGACTTAGCCTATAAATAGGGGACGAATTTCACACAATTTAATCATCCCTCATCCCATAAATCATTTCCCTCTTCATTACTCAATCATCCCATTAGAAATTCTTCATCCATTCTACCCATATAACCAAGACACCATAAACACCATACCCTTTTAAAGATTCAAGATCAAATAACCAAGAGTGAAGTAGAATATCATATTAGTATATTAGAATAATGGAAATTCATGTTGAATCATCTTATGTTATGAACCTCATAGCTATAAGAGGCTAAATCTCTCATGACTACTTGGTGACATTATGATAATGAATAAGTGTTTGGTATAATCATGATCTTTTTAATCTCAAGCTTATGTTGCAATCATGTTATATCTTATCTTATCAATTTTTGCTTATCAACTTAGATTATATAATCATACTGGTATAGGTCGATAGACCCGTTATGATCTATGTGGTTTTAAGGATTTTTCTATGATCTTTATCGTCTGTGTTGAGAAATCTACTTTCGTAAATTGATAAACAAAATAGGTTTTGATATAATAATTAACTAAACTATTTGAGTGACACATTTGGTCTAGTCTACTAAATATAAGTCTTGAGTTAATCAAGTTAATTTGTGAAAATGTTTTCTGACGAGAAATCCTTTTATAAATTAAAGGTTTCATATTCACGATCATCACCGACACTTATAAATTATTTTTAACTATCCGAGTAGTCATCTTTATTATCATTGGTAAAACAAAAAGTTATTTTCAAGTTAAAGCTTATTTTCTTTCTGATTATCTAAACACTACTCAAATCTCTGTGGATGAATCCCGCAAGAAAACATAAAAGATCAATAGAATTTACTCAAGCGTCAAGGATTCAATAACCATGTTCTCAAAAATGGCGATTTCAATTGTCCCTTATTGGACGATTATCACGTTTGGTTCAATCCCATTACATCCTATCGGTTTAGATACGTCTAGACCACAACGCACATTCGCTAGACGATTTCTCCTAAATTCACGACTTCATCCCCCTTCGACTTGAGGCGTAAGCTATTCTGATTGATCCTCCCCAAGGGAAATGGTGATGGATGTTGCCATTGAGTTCCATTTGGGTTCTCGATCTTCTCGCTCGGCTTCGCGCGACAGTCGTTACATTCAAGGAGTAAGTACCACTACACCTAACTTTAAGTCAGGGGTCGCTTAGTGTTCTATACCAATCATTGACGATCAAGACACATACATCAAACAACATTACCACTAATTAAGTCAAGGCAACCACGCACATTCTTAAATAATTTATCCCAACTTAAATTTTCATCCCTTTGACTCAAGGTGTTGGCTACTTTGATTGCTTCTCCAAAATGGTGACAGATGTCGCCATTGAATTTTTACTAGAGTTTTAATCATTCGCTCCTCTACACGCATTTCGAGTCCCTTCGTCAAGGAGTAAGAGATACTACACCCAACTTTGAGTCAGGTGTCGCGTAGCTCTCTACACTTGTCCTTGGCGATCAAGATACACTCGTTAAACAACATTACCACTACTTTCCATTTCGGTGAAAGAAGTCTTTTTCATGGCCATTGGTTGATATAACCAAGGCAACACACACATTTGATGTAGGAGAAGTCTTTTCCATTTCGCACATCCAATATCGGAGTTATCAAAACTCTGCTTTCATCCACTTTGGCGGTCTTATGACCTCAAGGAGATCTTTTCTCAATGTCAGTATCAGGTTTCTCGGCATCTCACCATCTAACCAATTTCATTCATTTGTCACATAAACTATCGGGTATATATATATATATATATATATATATATATATAAGCGACATTCTATGCCAATACTAGCTCTTGAAAATTCGTCGTTACACGACAAGCGGATATTCAATCCGACTTCATACTAAGTCTCGCTATAACAAGCAACCGGTTCACTTCTTAGGCGACCTAAACTCCATAGTTCCTCCTAAGCTTACTTATAACGACTAGTTCGATCAAAATCTCTTCCACAAGGTCAGGTCGAAGTGACCTTCTAAGTCACTACATAATTTGAAAACTTCCATCATTTATAAAAATATCATTTCAGTTGGGGTTGCATAAATATTTTCAAATGATTTGAAATCAGCAAAATTTATAAAATCACATTTTTTTTAAATTGATAAGCGTTTAAAATGATTTATGGGTCAAAATCATTGATTTGTAAAATGTCGTCATGTTGATTTAAAGTTAAAGATCATAACAAGTATAAGGAATATCCAGACTAAGGGTAAACGAAGAAGATACACATGCATAAGAGTGCTAGCGGGAACCGCTACACTCTCTCAAAAATCCAGATCATACCGAAACAAGATGAAATCCAGGGTGACAATGGCATCCTAGCCTAAACTACCCATGTTACTCGAACATCACATACATAGCCCTCATAGAGTTCTAAATCAAAACCATGACTAAATAATGCACAATCACAACCCTGGTGATAAGATAAAAAATTTGAGGTAACAATGACCTCAAACCGATAAACCTTTAGCTTCTTGGTGATTTTCTGGATTCTACTTCTTCGTCATTTTCAACGCATCTCCTAAACCGTGTGTCCACAAAGGTCGAAACAATCATTCAAATATAAGTTTGTTCAATACTTAGAACTTCCAGTTTTACACACCCAGGGGTTGCCATATAAATTTTTGGACTTATTACTCATTCAAATTCTTGTCTATATTTTTTGACTAGTTTTGCCGTTTTGGCGATAGCTCATTTGTCGAGTGTCAATACAACTCCATCCGCATCTCTACATGTACCAAGGATGTTTCTCTATCTCCTAGTTAAATTTTCCCAGGTCTTTATATACCATAAACATTTTAAAACACTCCCAACAAGCTGCTAATCAAAATCAGTCCTCTACAGGTACTAAAAATTCCCTTTCGAGAAGTTAATACATAAAACATCAACTTGATCACCATTTCCTCTCTTAGGCTTTCTTATTCCTCTACCTCATCTACCAACTCGTCCACTCGTTCCCCTCCTTGTGATGCGGCAGTAAGTCGGCCAGCACTTTGGTGCCATTATTTATACGAGGGAGAACATAGGCGACGTTAGGTACAAGGGTTGGCTAATATATATAAAGGCCATAAAACACGAAAATCATATAATCATGCTCTCGGAGCAAAACCAAAGGTAAAAATCTCAAACTCGGCTTATAATTACCCAATACTTGGTAATTTTCACCAAACCAACTAAAACACTAGTAACACTAGATACATAGCATAACAATACTCATAATCGATCCCATGGTGTCAACACTGATTTGAGCGAGCAGGATGACGTAAGTATACATGAGTCGCGATACATTTATAATTACGTTGGTCATCGTATTTATAACTGCATCTCGTACCCATGCATACCTAGTACCGAAACCCGCACATCTCAGTGACTAACTTTACTACTATCATTCAACGCGAACATGCACAAGCAATCAAGACAGCATACCACATACATAGATCTATAACCCAGGATACTCTACAGAATCCTTGAGGTCAAAATCATTTCAGAAAACAACAAACAACCTATTGGTTTGAAAGAGTCTTCTAAACCCAATTCAAATCCAACCAATCATCATTTTTAATTCATTCAAACCCCAATACAAAGTCGTGCCTAATTTTTTGGCACACTTTTAAACACAAAGCTTATGGGTTTCCAGAGTTCAACCATTAAGACTTACTAGGTAGGGGTTTATGCAAGGGAATCGAAACACAACACGACAACTTTATTTGAAAGTTCTAAAAATAGTCGTTCTCAAATGACACATAACACAGGAAAATTGAACACACAATCGGGAGATAGTGTCGCGACCATGATGCTTATATTAGCAACAGTCTCATATATCACTTATACATACATGAAATTATAATCATCATATAACAAAGATGCATCCATCAAGCAGCATCAATACTCATCAAAATTAAACTCTTCGCAGGTAGCGAATATCAAAATACATATATATATTAGTTCATCATAGAATGAATCCCCCGTATATACACACACACACACACACACAACACACCACACACACACACACACACACACACATATATATATATATATATATATATATATATATATATATACATAAATATTATTCATACCAAGTGTTACCCACCTTGTTACGCACTTAGAATGCCATTAAAAGCATCACATCAGGCATCTAAGGATCGGGAACAACGCGCGCACAGATATCGGACAACGCTGAAAGACTCGTAAAAACTTTTTAAAAAACGGTTATAGTCAAGTTAAAGAAAACGACCTAGTTCGCTATAACCAGTACACTGATACCATTCTATAACACCCCCAAATTTACAACGCAGCGGAATATCACTTTGGGGTGCTACTTCATAATACATGCACACGAGTCACAGTAAACGACTTTAAAAGAGACGTTTATAAAGTAAAATCACATTCGATTTATTTAAAAAGAAGATCAGAGTTACAAGGTCCCAAACCAGTTTAGAAAATATATTTCTAGTGAGTCACATCACGACTCATTTTCTTAAAATTTCCTTTAACGAATGTATAAATTTCACCGAGTTCCAATCCTTGATATCCGCGTTCCGTCCCATCCAAGCCATCACAAGCACCTAAACTCGAGAGTTTTCAAGCACAAAAACGTCAACACAATGGTTGAGTGAATTCATAAAGTTTTCAAGTAACAATTAGAACATATATTTGGTTCCACAAAACATTTATAACCTTAGAACACAATTAGGTTCCACCAAAAACATGTATGACTTGCTAGCTAGGCAAGCCACACCACATTTCCAACTTTCATGAGCCCGTGTATCGAACGTTAAAACATTATCATTATAGATAAATAAATGACCGGGTAGTATGCCACTACCCCTTTCTCAATACAAAATGTCCGTTACTTGGTGCTCACCTTCGGATTCATACCCTAAACAGGGCTGTCAAACCCAATAGATCTATTTAATGCATTCAGCGTTTACCTTCTCGGTAATTAACGAGTACACAGTCAAAGGCATAAACTCGTGACAATGAAATCATATTATCATTTCAAACACTTGCGTTCTATTTTTCGCAACAACAGCATCCAGCACGTATAAAACTGCTTATGCTCAATTCATAAAACATGCAACAACAAGTACGTTTAAAACTACTTGCGTTTCACTTTTCAGAACAAACAATAACAAGTACACATAATGTTACTTGTGTTCTATTTTTCAAAACATGCATGTATCCCCCTCGCGGGTTTATAAAACATTTAAAACAGTTCAAAAGCGAGGCTATGAACTCACCTTGATCGAAGAACACGATCAATAATCAATCACGAAACGTCACCGATAACGAACTCAACCGCGACCTATAATTATGTTGCTCGGTTATTATATAATAAAGTACGATCAAATGATGCGTACATCGCAACGATATAAATCATATAAAATACACATGTGATGAGAAATCCTCTTGCGCGACCTAGATTCTAACACTTAGTATACTTTAGATACTATCTTTCTTTCAAACATAAGTTGTATCATTTTATTGAAAACTTTCCATTTTTGGAAACTTTCTATTTTTAAAAAGTTACTATTTTTAGAAATGTCCTCGTTCGTTTAAGTCGTCAAATTGGAAACATCATGATCGTAATAATAATAGTGCTTATTATCTTTATAAAACCCAACAAGTCTCATATTAACCCAGTTGACTTTTAAAAGACAACGTTTGACTTTTAAAAGTCAACGTTTGACTTTTTATATATATATTTTTCCTTAAATCTGACCTGTACGAAACGACCCAATATATCACATTTTCACGACTCCGACTCTAAAGATATCTTATGCAAAACGACGTTCCGGACAACTTTTTAGTTTTAGCCGAGACCTGAAACTCGACGAAAAATGACCAAAATGCCCCTGCAAGAATCTGCCAGCAACTATTACATTTTTAATATACTGCAGAAATTTAACTTTCAGTTTTGACCCGTTATCATGCGATTTTAAAACTAATAAGCCTCGCGGCAAAGAAACACGTTATTCCGAACAACTTTCATGCTTCGCCGGAAGGCCAAAACGGACTCAAAGGTGCTCAAAACGGCTATTTAAAAATCTGCCAACTTATTAAATAAGCCAAAATAGCTGTTTGGAAAATTATAAATTTTCCAAACTTGTTTTCGCCATAACTTCTTCGTTTTTAAGAATTACGGGACGATCCACATATCGAAACATTTATTAGGACAAACTCTATCACAATAAATCAAAAATCAGATTTTACAAAATTTCGAACCTCAAAATACGAGCCAAACTTTCTTCTCGAATTTGAACTTTTCGAAACCCATTAAACGGTCATTTTCGGCTTCAGACAACATCAAATCAACATCATCTAGCCTATTTTTGTCATCAAATATCATTTCCAATCTAGTCTAGCGCAAGATTCAATCGGATTTCATCACATGCAATTATCGAAACTCAATCAAATGACGAAAATAACACAATACAAGTAATTAAAAACTTACAACGCAACTTCAAAAATTGTTTTTGGCTTCCCCTCTTTTGACCGTAGGTTCGAACTCATCCCAAGACACAAACCCAACTTTTTAACAAAACCCCGCTTGCAAGAATACTTTTTCAATACTTCTAAACAATGTTTTTGACTCATTTAGACACGAACTCGAACCAATCCAAAACTAGAGAAATACTCATTGCATGTGGATTTTTCTTTTGGGGATATGTTCGTATCGATGAGGGGATTAATATTTTCTATATGGATCGTTGTGCATGTTCGAAAATTGACGGGTTTGGGTGGTGTGAAGGTGGTGCCGGTCATAGGTGGTAGAGAGGAGGGGAGGAGATGAATTTAAAAAAAATGAAATGTGGAAGTATTAGGTGGTATTTATAGAATTATAGTTTGGTCACTTGTCACATTTAGTCCCTCCATCCCCATTAGTTCTTCAAAATTAGTACAAAGTGTTTTTATTTAGTTAGTTTAACCGACCAAAGACTCGGGTCACACCATGTTCGTAAATGTTTTTATTCCTTCCCGCTAAATTTATTTTAAAACATTTAATAAAATGTTAGATCACGTAAACACGACTTTTAGACATGGTTTTTACTAAAACTTAGGGAAAGCCATAAAATACTAAAATAATTTTAATTTCGCACTCGGAGCAAAAATATGAAATTTTCAAACGCTCAAACAGATAGATATTCGAAACACGGCTTGCGAAATAGCCAAAAATAATAATTTTTATCAAATCGCCCAAAACGAAAAACGATTATTCCATATCAATCGTAGAAAATAAATCGTGGCTCGGGATAAACGTCGGCCTAAAACTCGGGTTGTTACACGATTATCATGCTTGTAATTACCCAATACTTGGGAATTTTCACCAAACCAACTAAAACACAAACAACACTAGATACATACCATAACAATACTCTTATACGATCCCATGGTGTCAACACTAGATTGAGCGAGCAAGATGACGTAAATATACGTGAGTCGTGATACATTTATAATTATGTTGGCCACCGTATTTATAACTGCATATCGCCCCCATGCATACCTAGTACCAAACCCGCACATCTCAATGACTGACATTACTAATACACCAAAGCACAAACACACATAAGCAAGTAGAAAGCGGAATACCGCACACATAGATCTACTACCCTGGATACTTTATAGAATCCTACGGGTCAAAGTCATTTCAAAAACAACAAACAACCTGTCGGTTTGAAAGAGTCTTCCAAACCCAATTCAAATCCAACCAATCACCATTACAAAGTTGTGTCTAATCATTTGGCACATTTCTAAGCACAAAACCTTATAGGTTTTCAGAATTCAACCTTTAAGACTTACTAGGTAGAGGTCTATGCAAGGGAATCGAAACACAACACGTCAACTTTATTTGAATGTTCCAAAAATAGTCGTTCTCAAACGACACATAGTACGGGAGAATCGAACACACCATCGGGAGATAGTGTCGCGTCCATAATGCTTATATTAGCAATGGTCCTGCTAACAGTGCTTAAAATAACAGTGCTACAGTACCTACCTCCTCCGGCCCCAATGGCTCCGTTTACTGTTCATCAGCAAAAAAAAAAAACTTTATTATCCCCCTCCTCTTTTTTGGCCAAAAATAAGAAATTTTTTTTTACAAGAAGTACTCTCATCTTTAACTATTTACGACTTTGCGGGTTTATAAAACATTTAAAACAGTTCAAAAGCGAGGCTATGAACTCACCTTGATCGAAGAACACGATCAATAATCAATCACGAAACGTCACCGATAACGAACTCGACCGCGACCTATAATTATGTCGCTCAGTTATTATATAATAAAGTACGATCGAATGATGTGTACATCGCAACGATAGAAAACGTATAAAATACACATGTGATAAGAAATCCTCTTGCGCGACCTAGATTCTAACACTTAGTATACTTTAGATATTATCTTTCTTTCAAACATAAGTTTTATCATTTTATTGAAAACTTTCCATTTTCGGAAACTTTCTATTTTTAGAAAGATACTATTTTTAGAAATGTCTTCGTTCATTTAAGTCGTCAAACCCAAAACATCATGATCGTAATAATAATAATGTTTATTATCCTTATAAAACCCAACAAGTCTTATATTAACCCAGTTGACTTTTAAAAGTCAATGTTTGACTTTTTATATATATTTTCCCTTAAATCTGACCCGTACGAAACGACCCACTATATCACATTTTCACGACTCTGACTCTAAAGAAATTTTTTGCAAAACGACGTTCCGGACAACTTTTTAGTTTTAGCCGAGACCTGAAACTCGACGTAAAATGACCAAAATGCCCCTGCAAGAATCTGCCAGCAACTATTACATTTTTAATAAATTGCAGAAATTTGACTTTCAGTTTTGACCCGTTATCATGATATTTTAAAACTAATAAGCCTCGCGGCAAAGTAAAACGTTATTCCGAACAACTTTCGTGCTTCGCCGAAAGGCGAAAACGGACTCGAAGGTGCTCAAAACGGCCATTTAAATATCTGTCAGCTTATTAAATAAGCCAAAATAGCTATTTGGAAAATTATAAAATTTTAAAACTTGTTTTCGCCATAACTTATTCGTTTTTAAGAGTTACGGGACGTTCCACATATCAAAACGTTTATTAGGACGAACTCTATCATATAACAAGATCAAAAATCAGATTTTACAAAATCTCGAACCTCGAAATACGAGCCAAACTTTCTGCTCGAATTTGTACTTTTCAAAACCCATTAAACGGCCATTTTTGGCTTCTGACAACATCAAATTAACATCATCTAGCCTATTTTTATCATCCAATATCATTTCCAATCTAGTCTAGCGCAAGATTCAATCGGATTTCATCACATGCAACGAAAATAACATAATACAAGTAATTAAATACTTACAACGCAACTTCAAAAATCATTTTCGGCTTCCCCTCTTTTGAACGTAGGTTCGAACTCATCCCAAGACATAAACCTGCAACTTTTTAACAAAACCCTGCTGGCAAGAATACTTATTCAATACTTCTAAAAAATGTTTTCGGCTCATTTCGACACGAACTCGAACCAATCCAAAACTAGAGAAATACTCATTGCATGTGGATTTTTCTTGTGGGGATATGTTCGTATCGATGAGGGGATTAATATTTTATATATGGATCGTTGTGCATGTCAGAAAATTGACGGGTTTGGGTGGTTTGAAGGTAGTGCCAGTCGTAGGTGGAAGAGAGGAGGGGAGGAGATGAATTCTTGAAAAAATGAAATGTGGAAGTATTAGGTGGTATTTATAGAATTATAGTTTGGTTACTTGTCACATTTAGTCCCTCCATCCTCATTAGTTCTTCAAAATTAGTACAAAGTGTTTTTTTCGTTAGTTTAACCGACCAAAGACTCGGGTCACACCATGTTCGTAAATGTTTTTATTCCGTCCCGCTAAATTTATTTTAAAACATTGAATAAAATGTTAGATCACGTAAAACACGACTTTTAGACATAGTTTTTACGAAAACTTAGGAAAAGCCATAAAATACTAAAATAATTTTAATTTCGCTCTCGGAGCAAAAATATGAAATTTTCAAATCTTCTCAAACGCTCAAACTAATAGAAATTCGAAACACGGCTTGCGAAATAGCCAAAAATAATATTTTTTATCAAATCGCCCAAAACGAAAAACAATTATTCCATTTCAATCGTAGAAAATAAATCGTGGCTCGGGATAAACGTCGGCCTAAAACTCGGGTTGTTACACGATTATCCTGAATTGATTTGGGAAGACTTTGCTAACAAGATTGATCACAGGAAAGAAAAGAGATCAAGACATGAGAACATGCCATATCCCCGATTCACCAAAAATCATCATCAACCACTTTCTGAAACAACACAAGTCTCTCACCAACCTCAATCATAAGCACTATCATATAATTAAAGATGATGGGATTGTAAGCAGGTTAAATTTGTCAGAATAGGTGAAGACTATCAGGAATATGGACTTCCCATTCCTGATGTGATGTTGACTGATGCAATCAAACATTTAGAATCATATCAAATATTCATTAAATATTCAACAAATCAGATCCCACCTAAGAAAAGTAGAGGAAAAGGTTCAAAAGGTAAAAAGACTGTTGATGAGTCTCAATAAACCATCAATGTATCCGAAGAGTCTGAACCTGCTAAGAAAAAGACTTCGAGTAAGAGAAGAGTCAAAAAGAAAGTCACTCTCTCGGCTGATGACAACATTATTTTTGATGATCTAGATGCTGCTTTGGAGTTAGCTAAGTCTATCAGCCATACTGAAGCTGAAGAAGTAGAAGCAGCAAGGAAAGTCCATGCTACACATGCAAGGATCGTAACTGAAGTTTTCCCTGAATCTGCTAAGAAGAAGTCTAGTGGTAGAAGTTCTAAGAGTATAGTCATTCAAGACACTCCAAGTACTCCAAAGTCAAAACCCACCACTTCAAAGACTAAGCTTAAAGGTGCTCCATCTCTTACTCCACAAGAACAAGAGGCTGCAAACATTATGCAAGCTCTTAAGGAAAGTAAGAAGACAAACAGAAGACAACCATGTACTGGAGGCTCAAATGAAGGAACTGGTAGTAAACCAGGGGTTCCAGATGAGTCCACAGTCATCTCTGCTACCTCAAGTGAAGGAACTGGTGCTAAACCAAGGGTTCCTGATGAGGATAAGGACACTACTAAAAATAAGGTCATTCTTGAGTGGGGAGATGAACAAGATATTGAATTTTTTGATGATGATAATGATAATGTTGAGAAAGATGATAAAGATAGTGATGTTGATGACGAAGGTGATGATCACGTCAATGATACACAAGATGCTGATGATGAAGATGTCAAAACTAAATCTGATGAAGATGAGATTTATAATTACAAGATATGTGTGCACAATGAAGAGGATGTGAAAATGAAAGATATTAAAGTTGAAGAGTCTAATAAAGGTAAAGAAAAGGTTACCGATGCAGCAAAGGAAGAAGCTGAAAAGACTTCAGAAGCAAAGGATGATACCAAGAAATCTGAACTCCCTTCATCAAGCTCAAGCTTATCTGTTTCTTTAGGTTTTGGCGATCAATTCCTTAAACTTTCTTCTAATTCTTCCTTAGTTAGTACTGTTAAGGATTCTGCAGTTGCAGCTATTAGTTCTTTGCTGGATATTCCCATCTAACACGAAACTCCCCAGACCCAGTCTCCATCAGTACAAAAGATTCTCGTATTAGTGATTCTAGAGACAACCAATCTCCCACCTATACCGGAAATTGTCACTGAAACTCAGTTTCAACTACTGTCCCCTCCTCAAGTGACAACCCCCCCACCCCAAACCCCACCCACCCCACCCCCCCCCCAAACACCTTATCATCTCAACCGTGCAACAAACACCAACACCAATCCCAACACCACCAATCACAACTGATGCTCCAACCGTCACCACTGTTGTTCCTGAATCCAATGTACTCACTGTTGTTGAATTAAGTTGCAAAATAAGAAAAAGATATTTCTGAGCTAAAAATTGTTGATCACTCTTTTGAAGCTCTTACTGTTCTCCAGTCATAAGTCCCAATAGTTGTTGATAGTTATCTTGATACCAAAGTCAGAGATGTATTTCAAAAAGAACTATAGAAACACATGGCAGATCTCATTCATAAATATTCTCTATAGCATCTTCCTGAGTTAACCAAGAAACCAACACCAACAGGTGAAAAAGAATCTGAGAAAAGTCCTTCAGATATTCTCAAGATTAAGAAGGAACAAGCTGAGAGTCAAAAGAACCCACAGTTTACCATCAAGTCTACTGACAAGGCGGCTCTTAAAGAGTATGATCAAAAAAGCGCTCTCTACCAATCCATGCATGCAAACAAGTCTTTTAACAGAAATCCCGCCAATCATTGATTGTACCATGCACTTATGGAAGCATTGATTGAAGATAAAAACATAATGGATAAATGAGTCGCTAACATAGTTAAAGACCACAAGAGAAAGCATAATGATGCTGAAGACGATGATAATAAAGACCCTCCAGTTGGACCAAACCAGGGTAACAAGACCAAGAGGAGAAGAACTAAAGAGTCTGAATCTTCAAAGAATCCATCCACCACCAAGGAAACCCCAAAAGGTAAAGCTCTAACTAAAGGATCTAAAACTGGTAAGTTTGCTTTTGCAAATGAACCAGTTGAAGAACCTATTGCTGAGTTAGTTATGGATGATGCTGGTGAGAGTGTAGCTCGAGATGATTATCAACCATAAGATACCTTAGAACCCAAAACAGAGAACAACTCCTATTTAAACCTCCCCAAACCTTTATAACTACAACATAGCAGCAATCTTTCAACTTGAGCAGAATCTATAAACATCAGGGTCTGCAATAGCTATAGAACCATAAGGAAACCACTCCAAATGGGAAACCACCTTAGAAAGAGAAAGAACTAGAAAGATACAATCATATGTCCCAACCACATAGTTCATCTTTCAGGAAACTCACCCAGCAAAACATATAGAAATCCTACCAGTAACAATCAAAACAATCCAGTACAGGCCATCTGAATAATCATCCAAATCATATCAATAACCAGCTGAGACTTAAATGGAAAGTAAGTAAAGATCAAGAAACAAGTATTATCCCAATGTATATTAGCCATAATATGAAGAAAAATAGGACCATTTACTAGTCTGTAGCACACAAGGATACATTGTGAAAACCACACATGCTTATACCAAATAACTTTAAGGGAATCTGTCCTAATAGCTTTCCATACTTCACTAACCTTCAAATTTCTCTCCCTTCTCTTTTTATCAATCTAGACCACCCTATCATTAAAGTCATTGTTAATAGCAGGAACAGGGACATTCACAACCTCACCAAACCTATCCAACCAGTTAATAGGTGATGTGTGCTAAAACACACATTATTTATAACCCGGAAAACACATTAAAATGGACTAAAACACTAAAATATGTTTAATTATATTGAAAATATGTTTGGTTTGTGTTTTTATGTTTTGCAGGTACAAGGGATTGAAAATAAAGCAAAAATGGTGACTTTCGGTCAAGATTTGAAGACGTTTATGCGTTTTTCGAGATCAAGACAAAGTCGTTAATATTTCTAGAGCATGCCATTGAAAAGAGCACGTAAATTTGAGTTCAACGATGTTCATCTATTATTCGGGCGATCGACACCACTTTATTTGGGTCAGATCGCTCACATTATTTATAAAGCCACAAATGAACAAATGGAAACCTCCCCCCCCAGCTAGTAATGGTGACCAAGCTACCAAAATCTGCTTATTTACTCATACCACTTTTTGCATTTTTATAATCTTAATGGTCTTTTATATCTTTACCTACCAAAACATCCTATCTCGCAATTTTAGCAGCCTACCGGATTTGAAGATCATTACCACATATCTCGGCCTAACTTAGTTTTTATAATGAATCAAGGCCAAGGTAGAAGCCTACGAAAAGAAAGAAAAGAAAAGGGCCCAAGTACTACTTCAATGATACGCAATCTGTTATTAAAAGTAAAAGAGCAGCAGATGTGTGACCATCTATCTTATCTTTCACTGGTTCTTTTCTTTCTTAGTTTTTCGTAGATTAGTAATAGTAGATTAGGAGTAGGGTAAAATTAGTGTGTGCCATCACACACACATTCTCATATATCAGTTAAAATAGTAATTAATAATCTAAGTATTTTGGCAATGATTACTGAATTGTCATTTTATAATGTTTTTCTTTTACGATTCGTGTATGGATCTTAAGTTTTAATCTACTGTTTATTTTTATTTGTTCAAAAGTCACAAATGCCATTTTATGTTTTATTTCCATTCGTTGGTAAATTCTCTATTTTCAAATATCAGTTTCATTAAACCTTGTAGCCATGTTTTCATTGTAGTCAAAATTTAGTTTATCATTCATAACTTAGACATTTATATTCATTCAATCGACCGAAAAAGTGATTAATTGGTAATTTTGTGTTAATGATGGAGCTTATGGCTAACACACCACACTCTTAAGTTTGGGTATAAGGTTTATGGAGTGGCTCTCGTCTCGACATCTTGCTATTTTCATCACATTTGGTTATCTCTATCCATTTTTAACCTCTTTAATTTTTAGTCTGTTGATGGTTTATTGTCATGTTATAGGTTTAGATATTCTTATTATATTATTGCTTTTACTTGTTGCTTGTAGCGTAGTTATGATTATTAGCGAGTAGATATTTTTATATGCTTGTTAAGTAAGTTGGTGGTAGTGATATTAAGTGTGGAATTTAATAGTGATTAGTGATTAAGATTTGCAAAAGTTATTTTGTTTAGTGTTGTATCTGAGTTGAAAGGCAAAAGTGTAAGATTAAGTAGGCATTAACTAGTAATTATTAGCTTGATAATAGTTTGTATTAATATTAAGCCAAACGTTTTTAGAATCGATTTATTAGCCAGACGGATATTAATTCATCATTAAGATCTAAAAACTTCACACTTAAGAATCTATCCATTTTTACTTGACAAGCATATTTCTTTATATTTTCTTTCATCTTATTAGCTTGCATGTTAATTAGTATAATCTAGTTTATCGCTATCTTTAACTTTAATTCAAAACCAAAAACCAAAAGATAATCAAACATCAAACGACAAGCATTAACGTAAATCTCAATTCAATTCTCGTTGAGATACGACTCCGGGAGATTTAATTTTTACTTTTTCTAAAAGTGATTCTTATTTCTAACGGGATACTTAATATCATATACATACGGCTAGTACGTATTTATATGATAATCAAAAATGGCGCCTCTGCCGGGGAGAGTTGTACGATTTTACGTGGTGTTTGAAGTTAGTGCCTTGAAGATCCTTTCTTCGAAAAGTTTATTTTCGTATTTATATAATTTTATAAAAATCCAAAAATATTTTCTTTTTCTTTTATATAAATATTAAAAATTCCATATATATATATATATATTATCCTCTAATTTTGTTTAATTCTTATCTTCTTTATCCTCTTATCCGTTTAATTCTAATGTCGTCATACAACCGACGTGGTTGTTTCAAGTGTGGAGGTCCGTTTGGTGGTTTATTAGTATTCGCTATTTATACATACTTTTTACCTATTTAAACGACCCCAAAAGACCAAAAACATAATAAAAATTGCAAATATATGCTTGTTTTTGTGTTTGTGTATGTGCAGGTACGAATATTAAAGAAATGGACAAAAACAAAGGAAAAGCGGACAATAACCGAGCACGGGATTGAAAAGAGCACGAGAAAACAAGTCCAACGGTGCCTTCACATCTTATTGGGCCGGCCCGACACCATTTATATGGGTCGGACCGACCCATATTTATTAAAGTCCAAGACTTAAAATTTCAAGCCCAGCCAATTGTCTATAGCGTCCAGCCCACTCCTTATCTGATTCGGCCCAGTATGGTTTGAAGAGAAACTGGCCCATGATGATCCAACTCAGCCCAATTCAGATAAATAATGAAAAAATAAAAAGCCCAAGTTTGTTGGATGCAAGTTTATAATTGATGAATTGAGAAAGAAGTGAGCAACAGCTCATGTGAGATTT
>BQNB010062607.1:0-13336 GCA_026074375.1 Tanacetum coccineum
ACTTTATTCCTTTATTATGCTTTGATATGACACCATGATTATGACGTTTCGGCCTACTCTCCGGAGCGGGTTTGGGTCGTTACAATGAACGTATACAAACTCATTCGCATGATTGATTACAAACTCATTTACACACTAATTTTCATATCTCGCTGAGAGATACATTATTTGTTTTCACTTATGGAAGCAACAACTTTATTTTGATTCAAATGATTACGGATTAGCTTAGGTTGTGTGAACTGTTAATTACTCGGAGGGTAAGTGATGTGAGTTTTATATACTATAAAATATATGATAATATTCCAAAAGAGCAATTAAGAACTTTCCTAAAGTCTCCTTTATGCGAAGCTCACTCTAAGAGATATATAATATATAATACGTATATTTAACCGAGAAGAATGATCACCCGGGTCGTTTCCCTAACGACTTGTGAAATTGAAACCGCGTTTTAGCTCGGATTATGATTTGAATGAGAGAAAAGATATTTTTGATTATCTATAACTACTAAATAAAGCAACAATTAAAATAAGCACACAAAAACAATTAAACACCTAAATCAAATAACGGGAACAAATAAAACGCGACTAAAAAGCAAATAAGACCAAATCAACTCCTAAAAATGCAAACTAAATTTATAAACATAAAATAAGACAAAGGAATATTTTTAGAAAAAGAGAAATATTTTTTTGGTTATTTTTGAATTTATTATGAATTAAAAACTAATTAAATCTAATTAAATCCTAAAAAATAGCAAATTAAGTCCTAAAAATTTAGAAAAATGATTTTTAAACTTAGAAAAGTCTAAAATAACATAAAAACTCAGAAAACTATTTTTAACTATTTTTAAAATTAAAATCCTATTTTTAAACTTAAAATTAAAAGCTCAAAAATGAAAATTAAAATCTAAAAGGTGTAAAAATGATTTTACTGAATGTAAACCTAAAAGTATTTATTCTAATGCTAAAAACTATTTTTTTGTATTTTTCTGAAAATTATTTCTATTTTTTATGAATTTTCGAAAATTTAAACTTAAGAAAAATGATAAAAATTAATCTACTTAATGAAAAATTACCAAAAAATCAGGAAAAATCTAAAAAGAAACAAAGTTTACTAGAAAAATGAAAGGAACAATACAGCTTAACAAATAAGCTGTAAAAGCCCTAGAATAAGCTACGGCTTATATATTAAAAAGGAGAATGAAAATGAGTATATTAAATAAAAGAAAGGAAACGGTAACAACTTGTACCACCTAGCACAATGGAAAAGAGAGAGAGCTGTAAGAGAAAGGTCGTGGGTTCTAGTCTGGCAACACACCCTTTTTTTTGCTCTTTTTTTTATTTTTCACTAAAAACTAAATATCAAAACTGAAAGAAAACACGTTTTTAAACACTTTTTATAAAAACAACTTAAGCTGAAACTCACTAATAAGCTCTAAAACAGCTTATGAAAAAGCTGTTCACAGAAACTAAAGTATTGAGCTTAAAAATCCTTGTTGACACTTAAAACCTTGCACAATCTTCAATTTAAGCTCAATCTCAAAACTAAAAACTGCTTTTGAAACCTTAAGATGTCTACTAACTAGATTTAATAAGCTACTTATCCATAAAACACTAAAAGACTTCTAAATTTGATTGTCAAATAGGCAAACTCAGGGACAAGCACAAAGAGTTTCAAAATTAAGCAAAGCTCAATTGCTAAATAAGCCAAGACAGAGACTAAGCTTATGAGGACTTATCTATCTACTTGATAACTACTAACATAGATTATAAAAACTACCACTCAAAGCCAGAAATCAAAAATTACAAACTAAAGAAAGATACAACTACTACTACTGTATTTGGTCTTTTAGGCTTTTTGTAACTTTAAACTAAATGTACCTAGGCACATAAGCGGAAAATAAAAAAGCAAGTCCTAAACCTATATTAAGCTATGTCTATCTATAATCAACTTAAATTTAAGAACCTAAAACCTGAAAAATACTAACTAAAAAGAAGCAAAAATGACAGCAGAGATAACTTTGATTACCACTGCTGATGCAAATGAACAATTGTACAAATCAAAGTTGCAGGCACCCAATTTGGTTTCTACTGCATTTGATACACTCAATGAGTGTTAAACAACTACTAGCAAACACACCTCAAGCCTTAACAAGCTTAGATCAAATTTAAACAAACAAAGAAAAAGAACAATGATCCCCTGGTGCTGAGATCACCAAATTAAGACCTAAGTCTTTCAATTTTGAAATCTAATCTCTAAAATTTTTTCACAATTCGTTTTTAACCACAAATGATACTGACTAAAGCAAAAAGCACAAATAAATTTGACTTTAAGTAGTCAAACATGCATAAACCAAACACCCCTTAATAACTATAACAGATTTCACAAAGCTTTTAAAATTAAATATGCTTATCTAAACCTTTATACCAGATATCAATGAGTTTTTAACAAGCTTAACTAACATGAATTACAAACTAAAAAGCTAAGAAATAAAGATCTATACTATGCTAACTATTTTTTTGGTTTTTTATGGATTTTTAAAACAAAATTTGAGAATCTAAGATCTATAACTAATGAGCTAAAAACAGATATTAAGAACATTAACTAATAAGCACATAGAGATGATAAAAAGAACACAAATAAGCAACTAGTTTAAGCAATTAAAGCAAATCTACACTAATAAGCCACTAATTGAAGCGAATATATTAAAGACAAAAAATTAAATGGAAACTTACTTTAGCTTCAGCCAAACAAAGCATAATAAGCTCAATTGAGCACTACAAGCTCTAGCTTATCCGTATGGATAAGCAGTAAAGTCCATAGAAGCTCTTCCCCAACTACTTCTGCTCCCAAAGACCATTATTAATTAATCAAAGTTATAAACTGATTTTAGAGTTTAAGTAAAATAGGAATGAATTAAGCTCAATCAAAGCTTATGATACTTAGAGAGCAGAGATAAGCTATTGTGCTGTGACCTAGTAGCCTAAAAATTTGAAGGTAAAAAAAGCTTAAACAAGAGATCAATGAAAACTAAAATTTCCTTTATTAAGAACTAAATTGATTTCATTACTTAAAAACAGATTACATTTGAAAGTAAATTACACTTTAACTTGAAAAATAAGCTAAAACTACTATTATTCTAAAAATTGAAAAAGAAGATGAAAAATGTGTGTGTCAGTGTGCTATTTATAGCCAAATGAGAAGCTTCTAGTCTTCCTTGCTCTACACGATCCCATTAATCATGATCGTACGATCTTCTAATCATTGGATGATGAATTTGAGCCGTTAGATCACTTAACTATCTCACACGGATTGCCAGCGTGGCAATCCGTGATTGAGACGTTTGTGTTTGTCTTATGAGTGATTGTAGAGTAAAACCCACCATTCTTGTGTGCTTCCTAACTCCAATCCCCGTTGCTTAATTTCATGGCTTGACAATGAGGAGCCTTGATATGCCTGATTATACCCCTAGGGCTAACGATGTTATTGAGTGTGCTATGAATTACCTACATATAGCCTTCAATTTGGAAAAGCCTTATGATTTTTGATAGTGTGGTAATTGGGAGGATGATGAATAGTGGTAAGTTATCGGCGCCTTTTTTTCTTTTAACTGAAAAATGGGTGTGTGAGTTTGAGACTAATGCAAGAGGTCCCGTGTTAATAGAAAGTATAACACCAAGATGAAATTCCAAGTGTAAATTCATCTTCTCTTGCACTTTTAATCCCTAAGTTTATAACAGTTATTGGGCTTATGAACCGGGTAGGGTTTTTGATAAGTTTAGGCCCATTAGCCTAAGGGACCATATGTGTTAACATTTGGAACTTGAGGGACTTAAATGGAAACATTGGAATTTTTGTCTTCTATGGTTGACTTCCTGTTTGGCCAAGGTTTGACTTTCTTTGACTGTTTGACCACTTTGACTGAAAGCTTGACCATAAGTTGACTTTCTTGCTTCGGCTTGAATCCTTGGCTTCTTTTGGCTCGTTCTGATACCTGTGTCCGTGTTAGTCCATTTTTTGACAATTTATTCTTTGTCTTATCCGTACCTGCACACATAAAACATAAAAACAAGTATATCTTTGCCATTTTAAGTGTGTTTTTGGTCATTTAGGGTCATTTTTAGTGTTAACGGATATGTGTATTTCACACATATCAAAATTCCCCAAACTAAAGATTGCGGTCTCCTCGACGCAATATTACCATGCCTTCTACCAAATAGCCTCAACCAACCTAAACTAAACCTTGAAAAGTACAAAGATTTTTGTTTGAGAGAGCTACAAAATCACAAGTTATAAAACACCCGATTTCCCATTTTCAAAGATTTTTTTTTTGATTTTCTTAATAATTAACTAACCAAACTTCAACTTAATCTTGTTGACAAAATGTATTTGTTTTCATACCTGTGGCAACTTTATAGGATCATAAGAACTAAAGAAGCACTCGAAAAGTTGTCTTAAAATATAAATTCGCCAACCACGCTTTTTCACTATCCCATACTAAGCTTAAAAAAAAATAAATAAGATCACCGTTAAGTACGAGCTAAGGATGCTAAGACACTAAAATTACAACTTTGTGAATTTCTCTTCCCGACATACAATTATATATATAAGTGTTTTGCTCAATTAATTTAAACCATTAAATCCACATATTTTAGAAATTTAACTCCGACATGATTTACAATGGGCCTTTTGGGTTAATATGTGTTGAATCACTTATAAAGTCAAACAACTCAAACAAACAAAAACATCCTTAGCTAAGACACGTGTTCATTTGCCCCATAAAGAACTTCTTCCTAGCATCCACCGTCATCGGGTAAGTGTCTAAGGTTTTTGACACCCATCCGAGATTAAAAAACGAACGTATGAACTTCCGAAGAAAAAGCCTTGTAGACTTGTTTTTCATAACTTTGTTCAAAAGAAAACTTTGACTTTATAAATCTTGAAAACTTTTTACTATTTATTTTCTAACTTGCAACATTATTATTACTATTTACATTATTAGGCTAGGAATCGGTATCACTTTTCTTTCGACGACACATCGGCCACGCCTCCGACAAGAGTCAGTGTACTTATTATGATACCGATCCTAAATATACATCCTCCATCCTTTCTTTCGATGTCACATCGGGAACGAACCGACAAATGCCCATGTACTTTATTACGATGGAGTTTGTATATTAATTATTAATACTTAAGGATTTATAACTTGCATCCTTTTTATTCACTAACTTTTTCTTTTTTTTTTCATCATTTTTACCCTATTTTTGCAGAATAGAAAAATTTTGTTTTAGAAAACCAAAGTATAAACTTGAACCAAAATTCTTATTTATAAATGATGTTGACTTCATTCATAAAGCTTTTTCTCTAAATAAGTTGATTAGACTTTTAAGAGTAAAACTCTAATTTGTAAAAATTAAAGAGAACACGTATAATTAATCATTTTAAGAACTTCGGGGAAGAAAAACCACAAGTTATTTGTTAAAGACTTGTAAGTTTTCAAATAAATATGTTTTAGCATCCTAATTCATAATTAACACTATCAACTTTATTCTTTGCAAGTTTAAAAGTCTCTACTAAAGAAATTCGCAAATACTTAGCCTATAATAAAATCCAACTCGGCATATATAAAATCTACATGAGATTAGCACAAGTCCTTCATTTACAATGAATTTCAAGACTACATTTTAAAGTCTACATAGACCTAGCCAAACTATCATTATTAATTGTTTAAGGGTGAAAGCTAAACTACACACGTTCGCAAAAAAGATCGGGTCAAAAATTACTTCTTATTCTCACTAACGGAGAACCTACATTTGTGTCTTAACACTTATTATTATATTTTCAACTACTAATATATTTTTTTCATATCTTCTGCAAATAAAAACTTAAAAATTTAAAAAATTATCTATATTAGTGGAAACAGGTACAGAAACATAACAATTAAGCAGGTAACATAAAATCTAGTTCCCTCCCCAAACAAAAACGACACATTGACTCAAAGTTTAAGCCGGGTCTCTACGTAAATCTAACCAGTTTATGAACTAATGCAAAGAATAAACGTGAAACGATAATGACGAAAGGATATCGATTTTCCCCAAACTAAATTCAAACAAAATAGTTAGCTCGAGTGAACCGGGACACAACACCGAACACGAGATACTTCAAAAATTGTTGGTTCAATCCTACAAAAATCACAAGCACAAACAATGAAAACCGGAAGAGTACAAGCCTTTTCACATCACAACACATTATTGTTAGAAAATAGAAAGAAAATAAAAAAGGATAAGCATGGGGTGACTCCCACGAAGCGGCTTGTTTTTGTTCGACTCGTAGTCGCAATCTCGAGCTCGATCACTGCATTCATTCGTCCTTAGGGAGAGTATTTGGAACTAAAAAACTCAATCGGTATTTCATTAATGTTTGGATAGAACATGAAAAGCACATGAAAGTTCCCACCCGATTAGAGGCCACCGGCTCTAAGCTGGAGATGTCCTGGGGTCAAAAATGGTATTCTCATTTATGGTATAGGAAAGAAGGGAGAAACCTCAGGGTAAGCGGTGAGAAACGGGAGAAAAGTCCAAAATGACAAAATGTAAAGAATCACCAACTTCAACATTATTCTCACTCCCCCCGGTCAAACATTTCATCCTCATTAAAGTTCATCAACATTGTTTATCACTGCTCATACTGTCTCAATAAATTAAACTCATCTCATATCTGGTGTTCTGAGAGGACGCGGAAATTGACAAATCAAGATCAAAGTGGAATATTCACACCAGCAATTCCAAAAGAGGATCATTTAAATTATTAGAAATAACAACGCTAGTCAAATCTCCTTGATCGGGCTCAATCTCAAAAAGAAACGAATCATATTCGGGAAGAGAGTTATTAGCATGAGTAGTGGTACTGCCACTTCTCGTCTCTTCCGTATGATGGCTGAAAGTCTCGAATTCAGGTAAAGAGTTATCTGAATGAGAAAGAGAAGTATCGGACTCCTCAAAGAAATGAAACACTATCCATGTATTGGGGAAAAGAAATGAAGGAGACTTGAGCTAAAAATCATGAGTAGATTGTTTTTAAAGATTCGATATTAGTAAAATAAGCTTGGACTCACCCACGTTTAATAATTTCTCACAAGAATAACGCTGGATTGAAAAATATCTTCTAATTCCAAACTCTTTCTCTTCTTGATCAACATCATTAACCTTCTCTAAGCTATTGTACTCCAAATTGAGAGGTGATGCTTCAACGTACTCGATGTTCTCAAAAGAATCGTCATCACTCGAAGTATCATCATTTGGATTAAAATTGGCTTCAACAATTCCCGGTGAGAATTGGAGCAATAGAGCGAGTTCCCCCGCGAACTTCTCGAGAAAGGGTCGATCTTAGAAGAATAAACATAAATATCACGTTAATTAAAGATTCCACATGATCGACTCAACATTAATACGATTATTAAACACAATTAGGCACATCACTCGTATCGTCAGAAATACCCTCGAACTCACTTGGGATTGGGACAAGGTTCTCAATACTAGGAGTAGTGTCAAGATGCTTGTCCCCCATACTTAGAGAGTTATCGGGCTCCTCGATTTGTAAGTCGGGTGTAATTGCTTTAGATGTAGAATATCGAGCAATAATATCTCCTAAAGGAAATAGATCTCCTCGACACAAAAGGAATAGAAAGCATGCAACGACGGGCAGCAGAATATTGTTCTTCATTGTAAGCTTGCTCCTTTTTTTGAACTTCGCTGCCCCATTCATTAAAATCTTACTTAAGTTTTCGAATTCTAATGTCACAATTCTTTTTCTCCTACTCTTCATCAATCTTCTCGCCGCGAATCGTTTATAACCTAAAATCATTCGTGAGATCTTTAATCTTGTAATCATCAATTTCGGCTCATGCCTCATTTCCTCGATTACTCATATCCATCTATTTTCTTTCATCGATTCAGTTTTACTTCTTCAAGCTTTTCTTGTATTTTATCGAGGGCTTGTAGAAATCTTTGATGATCGACGGAGTCTTGCGGGGGTTGTGGTTGGTCAAAACCGGGAGAATTAGGATAATAGCAAGAATTATGCTCACAATAATCTTCATTCATTGGTTGACATTGAAAAGTTTCATGAAGACCCCCCCGCAATTTGCACAACAAAGATATTGTTGAGAAGAACTTTGAGAATTTTTGTGGAAAATAATTATCATTTAAAGGTTTTGGATTGTAACACGACTCCTGTTCATAACAACGGAAACTGTGTTTGAACAATCAAAACCATAATGAGCATTATTTTCCACATAACTCACCCAATAGTCTCAAAACGGAGTTGTGGAGGGTATTGTGAGAACACTTGGAGAAATATATGAAAGAATGAGTTTGGAATCATAAAGGAAATGAATTCTCATCTTCATAATTGCCATTTAGATGAACACTTGGTAAAATCTATGGTCCAAAAAAAAAAAAAAAAAAAAAAAAAAAGAAGGCGCCTCATAATGGTTTGATTGCATTGTTCTGGATTAGAAGATAATCGGACACTTTTGGCGGACAATGATAACCGTTAATGAGCACCTTTCCCCACAAGACTTTCAAATGCTAATGTTGACAAAAAATACCATCTTAAATACAATCATCGCACTCGTAACAACAAATTTGGTTAATAGATGGAGGACCTTGCGAAGACATACACCAGGGGTCTTGATTGACAACGATTGGCTCTTGAAGAGCATTAATAACGTTGGTATTGTCATCGGATGATTCGAAAGTATCTTGAGAGTCTTGGAAAATTCCATTTTCAACACAATATGTAAGCAAATCTTCCTCGAATTTCTTTCGTAAAAGAGCACATCCACGATAATACGGACCATCAACCGGGGTTCCACACTTTGCACAACACGGAGAGGAGTCGGGTTCGGGAACAAGAATCTTGTTTTCAAGACTTCCTATTGAACAACATTCTCTGGTGTACAAACTCCACAAGACAGCATTCTTTTTAAGTTGCATAAAATGGGGTTTCAAACGAGTGAGTGACCCATAAGAATTAAATATAAAGAAGGATGTGAAAAATAATTAAATGAAAAAGAGGTTTAAGGAGATTATTTTTGGTTTTTCAATTTTTTTAAACAACATCTTTTATTTACGGATAAAACGAGAGACAACTTAAACCAAATAATCAACTTACTTCACGGTAGCTCTTAAAAATGCATGTTAAGGTGAGCCGTATTTCGTATGACACAAATGGCACTAACAGCTAGAAAAATTTAAAAGACTTCCTATTGAACAACATTCTCTAGTGTACAAACTTCCACAAGACGAGCATTCTTTAATTGCGTAAAGGGGATTCAAACGATGAGACGCCATAAGAAAGAATTAAATGAAAAAGAGGTTTAAGGAGATTATTTTTGGTTTTACGATTTTTTTTATTTTTTATATTTATATGATAATTATACTAAAAAGAAAAAGAAAATATTTTTTTACTTTTTATATTTTTTAATTTTTTTGGATTTTTGAAATATTTAACAAAAATGAAACTTTCGAGGTCGAAAGGATCTTCAAACCAAAAGCAACAAACGTAAACAACGGAATCTTTAACACAAGTCCCCGGCAACGGCGCCAAAAACTTGATGTGAGTTTTATATACTATAAAATGTATGATAATATTCCAAAAGAGTAATTAAGAACTTTCCTAAAGTCTCATTTAAGCGAAGCTCACTCGAAGAGATATATAATATATAATACGTATATTTAACTGGGAAGAATGATCACCCGGGTCGTTTCCTCAACGACTTATGAAATTGAAACCGCGTTTTAGCTCGGATTATGATTTGAATGAGAGAAAATATATTTTTGATTATCTATAACTACTAAATAAAGCAACAATTAAAATAAGCACACAAAAACAATTAAACACCTAAATCAAATAACGGGAACAAATAAAACGCGACTTAAAAGCAAATAAGACCAAAGCAACTCCTAAAAATGCAAACTAAATTTATAAACCTAAAATAAGACAAAATAAAATTTTAGAAAAAGAGAAATATTTTTTTGGTTATTTTTGAATTTATTATGAATTAAAAACTAATTAAATCTAATTAAAACCTAAAAATAGCAAATTAAGTCCTAAAAATTGAGAAAAATGATTTTTAAACTTAGAAAAATCTAAAATAACATAAAAACTTAGAAAACTATTTTTAACTATTTTTAAAATTAAAATCCTATTTTTAAAATTAAAAATAAAGGCTTAAAAATGAAAATTAAAATCTAAAAGTGTTGAAAATGATTTTTCTGAATGTAAACCTAAAAGTATTTATTCTAATGCTAAAAACTATTTTTTTTGTATTTTTCTGAAAATTATTTCTATTTTTAATGTATTTTCGAAAATTAAAACCTTAGAAAAATGATTAAAAATAATCTACTTAATCGAAAAATATCAAAAATTCAGGGAAAATCCAATAAGCTACAAAGATCAAGGGAAAATTATCACTAACCCCTCAGCTTATCAAATAAGCTCTAAGAAGCTATGACTTTTTAAAGTAAAAGGAAATGAAAAAAGGTTTATTAATTAAATGAATGGAGAAGAGGTTGGATGAGCTATTGTAGCACAAGTGTTAACGCATTGGGTCTGTGAGAGTGAGGTTGTGGGTTCGAGGGGTGTTTAACACCTTTTTTTTGCACTTTTTTATATTTTTGAAAATCAAAAGCTCAAACATATAGAGGACACTTTTCTAACCAACTTTAATAAAAGAAGCTTAAGCTGAAAATCAAAATTAAGCTCTAAAAGAGCTTTTTAATTCTTCTGATACAGAAAGTGCCCTTTTAGAGGCAAAATTTCTTAATTTCACTTAAAAGCTTACACACACTTCAAAATGAGCTCAAATTCTAAACCAAAAACTGTTTTAGAATCCTTAAGATGTGCACAAGCTACTATGACTAAAGACACTTTAAGCTATATGAAATTGAGGCACAATTAAGCAAACTCAGGGACAAACTCTAAAAGCACAAATTAAAGCTAAACTAAATAAAACTCAATTAGACAAGACAAAAGCTAAGCTTTAGAAAACTTAACAATTAACTAATAAGCTTTGAATTCAAATCATACAAACAACTTCTATAAGCTAAGAAATCAAAATTTAAAACACTAAGCTAATACTACTGTTTTTGGTTTTTTTAAGGTTTTTATGAATTTTGAAAGAAAATGTAATTAAGCAAATTAGCAAGAAATGAGAAATCAAGCTTTAAACTATATTAAGCTATAACTAATCTAAAAATATACTAAGTTTTAAAGCCTAGATCCTACTTAAGCTAACTAAAATGAAGATTAAAAGGCAAACAGTAGTAACTGTTGTTACTACTGCTGGTGTAATTGGAAAAGCCACAAACACAAGTGTGCAGGTTACCTTAAGGGTACCTACACAACACACTCCTATTGAGTGTGTTTGAGCAAACTACAAATGCAAATCAAACCTAAAAGGCTTGATTTAATTTTTAACAAACAAAACTTAAGGAGAAATCTCCCCTGGTGTTGACACAAAGAAATTAAGCTTCAATATGACTTTAAGCTAAAACTAAACTTTCAAACCTCTTTACATCTTAATCTAATGTGAAAATCAAACTGGACAAAGAAAATTTACCTAGTTGCTTTGACTTTTGATGGTCAAAATTCAATTAACCAAACACTCCTTTAAGTTTGAGACAGATTTTGATTAAGCTTGAATTGTAAATCCACTTAACAAGTACTCATTACCAGATAAAAACTAGCTTATAACTAACTTATTAAACATAAATCAAAAGCCAATAACACTAGAATTAACAAACTAAGATCTATACTAATTCTTTTTTGGATTTTTATGTTTTTCTAAGACAGATTAAGCTAGCATAAGTTTTAAACTATAAAATCTAAAAACAGGAAAGCATACTCACTTAAATAGCTAGAAAAAGAACAAATAAGCACTAATTAGCAGGCAGATTAAGCAAATAAGCAGTTTTACACTAATAAGCAATTATTTAAGCTAAAACTTAAATGACAAAGGAATATTAAAGAAGACTTACAATTGGCTTCAGCTTAACAGAAGCTTAATAGGCTCTTAGAGCTTTTCTACTAGCTCTAGCTTATCCATATGGATAAGCTAGTATAAGTCCATGGGATCCCTTCCATTTTTGGATCCCCTTCCATAAGCTCATTTGTCCAAAAAGTAAAGGTAATTAAGTTTAACTAATTTTAAAGCTTAAGTATGATTAAGACTTGGTTTAATAAGCTCAATCTCAAGCTTATAGACTTGAGAGAGCTATTGAAAGCTTATAGAACAGTGACATGAAAATTGTGAGCTTATAAGAGCTTATGACTTAAAAACAACTTATTAAAACTAGAAACAAGGATTTCATTGAACTTTAAAATGGATTACAAAGCTTTAAATCTGAAAGTTACAAACTACTTAAGAGAAAATTACATTTAAAAGGAAATTTGCATAAGCTAAAATGTAAATTAAGCTAAAAAATGAAAAGCTAGACTACTCGTCTGTGTGTGTGAAAAGTGAGCCTATTTATAGCCTCTCATAGATCCTTCTAGGCCTTGCCTTGCTGCCCAAGCTCCTTTCAATCATCACCATTCAATCTACTAATCATTGAAGAATGATTCTTAGCCGTTTGATCAAGTGGTAGTCACACGGATTGCCAAGCTGTCATTCCTTTGATGTGACAGCTTGTGCTAGTTTTGTGAGTGCTTTAAGAGTAAAACCAAGTAATCCCTTGTGCTTTCTTCATAGCCACGTGGCTTGATGGCTTGAGTGAACCAATAAGGAGCCTTGATATGACTTAATTAACCCTGCCATTGTGTAAGTGAGCCCTTGAATTTTCCATTTTGACCCTTAATTTGCATTTGCCCCATGGTTTAACCTTAGGTAACTTTGAGAAGACGATGAACAGTGTATAACTGTTCTTGGCGCCTTTTACCTTAAGGGTGTGTTTGACTTGTTTTGACCCAGGGTAAATGGGTGTAAGTTTGGTTAATTGGCAGAATCAGTCCCTTTCTTTGTGAAGTCTCTTTACCATTCAAGCCCAAGTATATTATATCTTTCAATCTTGGCAACATTGGTCCATGGAGTATTTATAAGGGAAATGGGCTAGGGTATTGGGCTTTTAGTTATGGGCTATGGATCCGGGTGTGTAAATTAGGGGATTAAGGGCCCATTTAGATTTTAGGGAACATTTATGTAATCTTTTGAAACTTGGGGGACTTAAATGGTAATTTTGGGTTTTTGGTCCTTTTGTTGACTTTGAGAGTTGACCAAGGTTTGACCAATTTTGACTGAAGGTTGACTTTTCTTGGCTTTGGCTTCTGGCTCTTGCAC
>BQNB010062607.1:13358-36015 GCA_026074375.1 Tanacetum coccineum
CACACTCTGAAACGACAGGTGACCAATAACAAATGTCATCATTTCTTGGAATTAGATACTGCATATATACATACCCTTAGGAATGACTACACATTGATAGTCTCCAACGACCATTTTTGTTTTCAAATAATCAGTCAACATGAAAACAACTTGAATTTGAGCAAGATGATTCACGACCTCCATTGCTGAAGCTCGACATTGTTGACTGATCACTTGAACACTGAGCTGCTCATTGGAAATAGACATTGCGAAACTAATTCCAAAACCACAACAATGTGTGCATTTCACACAACGCGACAATGATTGTACAAAAGCAGCGTCTAACGCTCAGAGTAAGACGACAAAAATGTATGCATTTAGACTGATAATTTGAAGCCAGCCCTGGTCATGAGAAACAGACAGTTCATCATTTTCGACTACTACCAAGGTTCTTTTAGTATACGATTAAGTAACGCACACATACACATAATTGAGTTTTTCGGAATACACTCAAGCAATGGTTAACTCATTTCCCGGATAATCTAGATTGCAGGTTTGTCCATCCGTGACTATAAACCTGCACAATTACACGTTACAGTGTTTAAGACAATGATGACAATATACCTACTAGTGTCGGTGTGAAAAGAATGGGAGAAACAGAGTGTAAGTTATGTATGCGGACTGTGTAGCTATTGTAGCATACTAACGAAGTAACCAAGGCGCATCTGCATTTTGCTTTATACATCGGAATATCCTATTTTCTGACTCGTTTACCACACCACATCACATAAGTATATAATGTTCATAATCGAATCTCGGTAAAACGACAAACAAGAAGCGTACAATTCTATAAGAACTTACAATTTATACACAGATGGGCTCAAAAATCGAATACTTTGTAGATGGCCAAACTAAAAAAAGGTGGCCTCAATGATTCATCATAGCCCGAAGGAATTGCGTATGAAAAACGTATATAAAAATTTTAGTGACTTACCCTGACGAAACATCGTATTGCAGTTCCTGAAACTATTGTAGAACTACAACCTGCACATCTGAAATTTAAGAAAAATGGTTACCGAAAAGAAGAAAATAAAAGCTACGTGGATGGTCAGATGAGTGAAGTTTAAAGACTGTGACATCACCTAGACAAATATTCCAAGCAATAGAAGAAAATTGAAAAGGCTTGGGTCTGCAAACTTGAAAGCAGTGCGAAATGAAGATCGTGGTTGCAACCATAAAAATTATCTGGTTTCCATGCCAACGGACACCATCTAGCTAATATCATTTTCTAAGAGATAAATGCATACATAAAACATTATTGCTTAGTGAGTTCATTAAGGTTTCATCTTTCTTTATACACGTAAAGCAACAGATAATACTCTTCACAAACCTGCACCATTTTTTCTTTTATTATTTCTTATGTACCCACCCTTTCACAAACATACACATAATGAGACAGGCCAATACAAGAAAAGCATAAAAACATGCGTTAAAAGATGATCACGCAGGAAGGAACTTTGATTGTACATGCTTCAAGGAATGAGTTGGTGGACAGTATATCAAAGGGTAAAAAGAAAAAACATGCCGAATGAATACTAGGTAACAAACACATCCAAAGTTTTTGGAAACTATGGCTTGGGTCTGCAAGCAACAAATACCATCACCAAACATGGTCCATGGCTGCAACCACTGAACATAGTGGTTACCTCTTAAAAAAACAAACATGGGCAACTCATTAAAACAAATGTAACGCAGACACCAATCATCATCACTGAAAATGTGCTACACGTAGTGACACACACTACATACACAATCAATCGAATCTTTTGGATTACACTCTGACACAGACATAGACACTCTCACCTGATTTTTGCAAAGAAAACAACGTAACACCTATAGACGTACCACGTATTCGTTTTGAAAAGCAGTTAATGATGACGATAACAATCATAAGCTGTAACGAATATATTTAGTAAAGCTATAGGTAGTACATGATACACATCGTTAAACTAAAAAAGCGCAGACTTGAGTTCCATAGTCAAAAATGTGCAACCAAACGCCACCCTTGGCTGCATTCGCAAGCCATAACTGATCTCCCCAACTGATGGAATTCAGCAATCAATACAATAAAAAGAAGCAAGTGCAGAGGCTAATCATGATTTGCAGAAGTACAACCCTAAACACAAATCACATCGTCCACAAATGCAGACCATAATGTTCCAGCACCCAAAGCATACTATACATGATACAAATTTACAACGGCTCATGTCTGCAAGCGTAAAAGCTTAAGGCAACATTGGTATCGACTACAGCCTCAGACTGGGTGAGGATACTGGTATGTGTTTAATTACACATACCTTTGACCTAATAAAACGAGCTTAAATGACAAAAAACGGACATAAAATTGCCAAATATATGTTTGTTTTGCTTTGTGTACTGTGCAGGTATCGGATATTCACTAAAGGACAAAAACGAAGCCAAAACGGACAAAATCGACTAGGGGTGAGCATGGTTCGGTTTTGTTCGGTTTTTGTATAAAACCGAAACCGAACCGAAAAATTTCAGTTTTTGATTTTTAGAAACCATTATTCGGTTTTCGTTTTTGTGTCCTGTTTGTTTTTTTTTCGGTTGTCGGTTTATTTTTCCGGTTTGGTTTTTTTTGGTTTTTTGGTTTTTTTCGTTCTATACGACTTATGCAACGCTTTGCTTTTGCAAAGATCGATTTGGAATATAATCATAAACCACCACCTTCAAAGCTTTAAAGAAAACAATTCAAATAAGAAAAACCAATAGACGACACCAGATGATAAAAGAAACAAATGACCATATAAAACCCTTAAAAAGTTATTTATGTGTTATAAAGCAACACAATAACAACGATAAAAACCTAATAAACATAAAAAACTCATAGAAGAGAACTTATTATGCGTCATAAATGGCATGTATAAAAGTATATGAAACAAATAGTAGTTACTCGACATGATATAGTTAATCTAGCGGAGCATATTCATCGTTCATTAGCTTCGATCACAACTTCTTTTTGTTCCCATGATTATAAAGGTCCGTTCGGTTTATATCGGTTTTATTTTAATGTTAAAACCAAACCGAACCAAAAACTTCGGTTTTTCCAAAATCCGAAAACCGAACCATCGGTTTTTCAATCGGTTTCAGTTTTTTGGGTTTCGATTCTTCGGTTTTTTTCGGTTTAGGTTCGGTTTTTCGGTTTCATGCACACCCCTAAAATCGAGCATGGAATTGGAAAGAGCGTGAAAAACTGAAGCCGAAGACATAAGCATCTTATTGTGCCAACCCACACCCAAGTTAATGGGCCGAGTCAGCCCATTAAGCTTATTTATTAAATTAAAAGCCTATGATATAAGCCTAAATCATTTATAAAAGTCTAAGCCCAAATTTAAAAAACCAAGCCCAACAAAAGCCCAACCATATTCCTGTTAAAACCCTTTACATCGTTAGTCCTTAGGGACTAACACACTTAGTCCCTGACCCTTTGCACTGTTAGTCCTTACACCCTTAACACTCTTACCTTTTACCCCTAACCCTGTTACAAATTAAACGATCAAACCTTTCTCGCCAAAACACGTCACTATTCACCATCCCTGTTATTTGTACCATGCAACCCGATAAAACCTATTTAACCTTTTCCCCATGAAATGACAAACCATATTTAGCCTATTCCTCCCAAGAAATGACAAGACACGTTAGCAATCCTATGCTAATTGATTGGTTGATGGACATCAAGGGCTGTGATCTTGATAAAGAAGCACAACAATGGATCCAAGGGCTATGATTTAAGGCTTGGAGAGCACTCTCAAACCCTCTCACAGAAGAAACACACCTCAAAGCTAGAGCTTCTCAATTCGTTGGAAAATAAAAGGTGTATTCACACATTAGGGCATGAAGTAATGTCGTGTAGTTTTTAATCAAGTCTTATCATTGTATATTACAACTTATTGTAACTTTCTTCCAAGTATTGTAAACGTTTTTAAGGTTTAATGAAATTTTAAGTTTTTATGTTAAATTCTGTTTTTCTTATGTTAATGAATTATTAACTTTGAAAATGTTCTAATAAGCTCTTATAAGCTCTTGTTTAAACTGTTTTACTAAAGCAATTTGAACCTTTACATAGCTCATAGTGTTTAAGCAAATTTCACCAAAAGTCCACCCCTAAAAATAATTCAGCTTAACTTGGAAGATAAGCCAAACCTGGAAGGGCTTATATGACCATACTAGCTTGTTTTCAAACAAGCTAGAGCTTGTTGATAAGCTCTTAAGATCATTTATGCCTTTGTTTTGAACAAAGGGTTTTGTAAGTTTTCACTTTTCATATTGTAGCTTATTTACTATTAGCTTATTCACTGCTTATTTTAGTGCTTATCTTTGCTTTTTTACTGCTTATTTATGCTTATTAATTGCTTATTGATGCTTGGTTATTGTTTAAAATTTTCTTTGTTCATGTTTTTGAATAAAACTGTCCTATTTAGCTTAAAACTGCTTATGTTAGTAGCTTATTGATAAGTGCTTATCAGCTATTGAAATCTGCTTATTAGACCTTAATATTGTTAGTTTGTTATCTGTTTTTAAAAATCTTAGCTTAAAACAGTTGAAATCAAGCTTAAAATGGTTTTTAACTTTTTAAAAGGGTGTTTGGCACAAGCAGCACTAACTCATGTTAGTGCTGTTTGAGTCATTTGTGTTTTCAAATATGAGTTTCATAAGTCATTTTAAGATTTTCAAGTTAGATTTCAAGGGTTGTATAACTTAAAACTGATTTTCATAAGTTTGTGTATTAAAATTTTGAATCTAAGAAAATCAATCTTAGATTTGAAGCTTATATGCTCAAATCCTTAATTGTTGCTTTGAATTGTTGTTGTTCTGCTGGTTTAAGTCCTAAATGGTTTAGAAACATAGTGGTATAAACCTGCTTTTGTGGTTTAAGTTTTTAGTCAAAATCTGTCAAGTGCTTCAGCACACTTTTAGACAAAAGTCCATTTTCAATCTTAATTTTAAGGTAGCTATAATCTGTTCTAGTGTTTGATTTTGATAGCATAAGTAGTTTATAGTATAGATTTTATAAGTTTGTGCTCATTTCGGGGTTTAGACAGCTTTTTCATAGCTTAAAGTAGGGCTGCATTTAGCCATTTAAAACATTGAAAAAACCAAAAAACATGTTTTTAGACTGTAAACTGCCTTTTTAATAAGTCTTTATCTGCTTTAATTAGTATTCTATAGTGCTTAATTTTTGCTTATTCTTATAGCTTATAGTATTGACTTAATCTGTTTTTAGGTTTTAGGCATTAGCTTATTGGTTTTCTAGCTTAAAAAGTAGCTTAAAAGTGCCTTTTTAGGCTGTTTTGATATCAGTTTTAGCGAAAAGCTAATTTAGATTTCTGAGCTTATGGCTTATTGGAATTGCTTATTCTGGGCTAGATTTGCTTATTAAGTTTGGATTATGGTCCTTGTAGCTTATTTGGACTAAGTTTGAGCTTATTAAGGCTTATGTGTAAAACAATTAATGTTAAAGCTTGAAAGATTTCTTTAAGTATATCTGCTTACTTTAGTAAGCTCTATTTCTGGGCTTTACTTTAACTTTTTGAAAAAAGTTCCTTTTTTAAAAGTGCTTATTTAAGTATTGTTTAACTTTTTCATAAAAAAATTTGCAAAATAAAAATATTGGGAGTATAGGGAAGTCTCAAGGGTTGAACCCGAGACCTCAACCTTAACATCACCAACATTTTAACACCCACACCTCTACCATCTGCGCCCTTGGGTCTTTTCTGTTAGACCCTTGGGGCATTTGGTATTTAAGGGTGTTTTGCAGCTTAAGCTTTCAGCCCTTTTGGGCTTATTTCCAGCTTATTGAGAAAAGCTGTTGGACCGGTTTTATTTTTCCTAGGATTAGATTAATTCAAAGTACTTTTCGTGATTTTTTTAGATTTTTCTAAATTAGTTTAATATTTTTTATAATATTTTTAGATTAAATCTGTTTTTAATTCATAATCAATAAAATAAAAGTCAAAAAAAATATAATTCTTTTTTCTAAAAATTATTTCTTAATCCTTTAGGATTTTATAAATTAGATTTGCATTTCTTATTTGGTATCGTTAAAATTTGATATTTAGTTTTTAAGCGCGTTTTTGATATTCCGTTATGTTTTTAGTTTTAAATCTTTTAGTTGCTTTATTTTGTTGATTGTTTTTGCTTTATATTGTAGATAATAAATAACACAAATCATATTTTGATATTCAAATCAGCGCATCACTGAAACTTACTGATTCTCAATTCCACTTTGTTGGGACTACGACCCCGGGAGGTTTTTGAACTTTTTCTTTGGTTAAAAAGTAAATTTTGGTAAAACTTTCTCACTTTTCATTTTCTATTGATTATTCGGGATTTTAGTTCTATATAAATATATATACTATATTATATATATATATATATTTATATATATATATTAATATATTATATTTAAACTATTATATTTATATTAAGCTATTAGATTAGTTATCAAATTTTTGGCGCCGCTGCTGGGGAGGTGTGTGCGATTATCGTGTTTACGTTTAAAGATTAGTGTTTGAAGACCCTTCCTCGTGAAGTTATCGTTTTCTTTTATATAAAACTAAAAGAATACAAAAAACTATCTTTATTTCTTCTCGACTTTATTTTCGTAGCATTTATTAGAAAAACAAAATTACTTTTTCTAAAGTATTTAATAAAACTAAAAAAATCAAAAATACCAACAAAAAACAAGCGTTTTGTGTCCACCCCTTGTGAAAATCGGGTCTACAACTGTAGGATTAAACTATAAGAGGTATAAGGAGGGTTGATCCTACGTCTTCTACACAAAAGAGAAGGTTTATAAAAACGTTCGCGCTTACACGCTCATCTGATTTCTTTTGCTTTTTTTAGAGAGCTTACGTTTTACTTGTTTTGATATCCGGCTTACAATATATTTTTATTTTTATTTCTCTTTTGTATTTTTAGTGAACGTGCCACTCGCTCTTCATCGAAATTTTTATTGCCGGAATTCTTTCATCGACTCTGAACGTCGTAATCGTAGACGTTCCAAACAAATAGTCGAACCGTATTCTCTTGAGAGACTTCGTAGTTCGATTGGCTGATCAACGTTAACCTTGTTGCGGTAATTAATCCAAAGCACCCACCGAGGGTTACGGAAAGATGCTATCGTTATTCCGGTATTTCTCGCGGAGAATTTTGAGCTTAAACATGGTCTTCTAAATCTTGTAACTTCAAAACAATTTTACGGATTTGAGAAAGAAGATCCTCATGCTCACATTCGTTGGTTTAACCAGATTACTTCCACGATTAAGTATAGATATGTGCCTAATTCGTCGATTAATCCTATGCTTTTTCCATTTTCTATCGAGGGGGCAGCCCGGATTTGGCTCGAAAAAGAACCCCCTCGTTATATTCTTACTTGGGAAGATCTTGTTTCCAAGTTTATTAACCAATTTTTTCCTCCTTCAAAAACTATAAATCTTCGGAATTAAATTACAAATTTTCAGCAACGTTTTGCTGAATCATTTTGTGAAGTATGGGATCGTTTCAAGGATCTCCTTTGTGTATGCCCACATCACGGTTATACGGAGTTGCATCAACCTGACACCTTCTACAATGCTTTAACCCCAACCGATCAAGATTCTTTTAATGTCGCCGCCGGTGGTAATCTTTTGACTAAAACTCCTCTAGATGCTTTGACAATTATTGAAAACAAGTCAAAAGTTCGCAACCCGATTGTTTCAAAAGTGAGTACGAATGCTCCTTCTTCTTTTACCCCTTATTTTCCTGAGATTGCTGCTCTTGTAGACGTCGTTAAGGCTATGCTTGCTCAGAAATCTTCTCCTCCTGCTTCCGTAAAAGCATTTGAGGAAATTTGTGTTACTTGTGGTGGTCCGCATCCTTACCACTAATGTCTTGCCACCGATGGCAATGTTTTTCTGGATTTGAGAATAATATTCAAATGGGAGTATGCTTTCAGCTAGCGCATAAACTATAATCAGGGAAATACCGGATACCATCCTCAGAGTGTAGGTAACCAAATTCGACCACCGGGTTTTGCTCAACCGAATGTGCAAAATAATCAAACCCGGTACAATCAAGGTTATAATCAAAATCGAGGGAATAATCAAGGAAATCCGAATTATCAAGCTCCGATTCAGCAAACTCAAGTTGCTCCTTCCAATGAATTGTCAAATTACAAGAAGATAAATGATGCTAATGTGAAAGCTATGCAAAATCAAATAAACAATGTAAAAAATGAATTGAGAAATGAAATGCAAACTTTAATACAAACTTCAATGTCAAATCAAACCAATGAGCTTAAGAATATGATGGCTAGTTTTTTCCAAATGCAATTACCGTTCTTCATTCGGTGTTCGGGTTTCTCTTGCTAGATCACCGTTGCAAAAACCGAGAGGTGATTGAAGCAATCACCACCCGAAGTGGTATTTCTTATGATGGACCTCCAATTCCACCCCTTCCCAAGGTGGTGGAACAGGAACCCGAGGTGACAAAAGATACGGTGCAACCGAGTACCGAAAACATCCAACCTCCGGTAGTCCAAACTCAAGCTCCAATTGATGATCCCGTGTTGCTCATAAGCCTAAACCGTCTATACTTATCCTTCAAGAGTAACAAAATGAATCTCGTGACAAAGATGATAATCTAGACTTCGAAATTTGTTGAAATCTTTAGGGAAGTTACATTTGAAGCTAGTTTGCGGAGGAATATGCTCTTCTACCATATGCCGAAATTTGCTTCAATGTTTAAAAGTCTCTTAAATAACAAAGAAAAATTGTTTGACTTAGCCAAAACACCGGTGAATGAGAATTGTTCGGCGGTTATCCTAAAAAAGTTGCCCGAAAAACTTGGAGACCCCGGCAAGTTTCTTATTCCATGTGATTTTCCGGAGTTAGTTGAATGCTTAGCCTTGGCCGATCTTGGTGCAAGCATCAACTTGATGCCTCTTTCCATATGGAAGAAGCTCTCACTCCCCGAACTTACTCCTACTCAAATGATTCTTGAACTTGCAGACCGATCGACTACTAGTCCATCCGGTATTGCCGAAGATGTCTTTGTAAAAGTAGGAAAGTTCCATTTTCTGGCCGACTTCGTAGTCGTTGATTATGTTGTCGATCCTCGGGTTCCCTTAATTCTTGGGAGACCCTTTTTGAGGATGGCACATGCTTTGATTGATGTTTACGGTGAAGAATTAACTCTCCGAGTTGATGATGAAGCCATAACCTTTAAAGTTGGTCAAACTTCGAGATACTCCTACAATGATGTTGTATCGATTAATCGAATCGATGTCATCGACGTAGCTTGTGAGGAGTATGCTCAAGAAGTGCTCGGATTCTCGGATAGTTCAACAAGTGGCAATCCCACTCCGTCTTTAGATCCTATCATTTCTACTTTTTCCCCTTATCTCACTCCTTTTAAGGGAGGTGACTTCATTTTGGAAGAAATCGAAGCTTGTCTTAGAAATGATTCAATTCCATCGGGAATTGATGATGTCGTCTTTGATCCGAAGGGAGACCTTCTTCTACTCTAGAAGTTATTAAACGATGATCCATCATCTCCTCTCCCTCCGAAAGAACTTCATGTTGAAGAACTTAAAATCATAAAATCTTCTATTGATGATCCTCCGGAGCTTGAGCTCAAGGATTTACCTTTTTATCTTGAGTATGTATTTTTGGAGGGAACCGATAAACTACCCGTCATAATTGCTAAAAACTTAAAAGAAGATGAGAAGGTCCGACTTCTAAAGGTTTTAAAGTCACACAAGCGTTCCATAGCTTGGAAAATCTCCGATATAAAGGGCATTGACCCTTAATTTTGTACTCAAAAAATATTAATGAAGGATGACTCTAAACTGGCAATTCAACATCAAAGAAGGGTTAACCCAAAAATTCATGAGGTTATCAAAAAGGAAGTTATCAAACTCCTTGATGCCGGATTGATTTACCCTATCTCTGATAGCCCGTGGGTTAGCCCCATTCACTATCTGCCTAAGAAGGGCGGTATAACCATAATTTAAAATGAAGATAATGAGTTGATACCTACTCGATTAGTTACGGGATGGCGTGTATGCATTGACTACTAAAATTTAAATGATGCCACATGTAAAGATCATTTCCCGTTACCATTTATGGACCAAATGCTTGAAATACTCGCGTGAAACGAATACTATTGTTTTCTAGATGGTTTATTGGGGTATTTTTAGATTCCAATTGACCCGCAAGACCAAGAGAATACCACCTTCACTTGCCCTTATGGGACGTTTGCCTACCGACGCATGCCTTTCGGCTTGTGTAATGCTCCGGGCACGTTCCAAAGGTGCATGATGGCCATTTTTCACGACATGATCGGGGAAACAATGGAGGTCTTTATGGACGATTTCTCGGTCTTCGGGGATTCTTTATCCTCATGCCTCTCCTATTTAGACAAAATGCTCAAACGGTGCGAAGACACTAATTTAGTTCTAAATTAGGAGAAATGTCATTTTATGGTAAAAGAAGGCATTGTTCTAGGACATAAGATTTCAAAGTCTGGAATTAAGGTCGACAAAGCTAAAGTTGAAGTTATAGCTAAACTCCCTCATCCGACTTCCGTTAAAGGCATTCAAAGTTTTTTAGGTCACGTCGGCTTCTATCGTCGATTTATTCAAGATTTTTCTAAAATCGCCCGGCCGATGACCCATCTTCTTGAAAAAGATACCCCTTTCATCTTCTCAAAAGAATGTATTGAAACGTTTAATATACTTAAGAAGAAATTAACCGAATCTCTGATTTTAATTACCCCCGATTAGGACCTACCATTTGAAATTATGTGTGATGCTAGTGATTACGCGGTACGTGCAGTCTTGGGGCAACGTAAGACCAAACATTTTCAGCCTATACACTATGCTAGTAAGACCATGACGGATGCTTAAGCATATTACACTACTATGGAGAAAGAATTATTAGTCGTGGTATATGCTTTCGAGAAATTCCAGCCTTATTTAGTCTTGTCGAAGACCATAGTGTATACGGACCACTCGACTCTCAAATATCTTCTTGCCAAAAAAGATGCTAAACCGAGATTGCTCCGGTGGATTCTCCTACTCCAAGAATCTGATGTCATTATTCTTGATAAAAAAAGGAGCGGAGAATCTCGCGGCCGACCACTTATCAAGACTTGAAAATCCCTAACAAGATGTTCTCGAAAACAAGGAAATTACCGAAACATTTCCTCTTGAGACTCTTGGTATGGTTACCTTTCGTGGTGATTCTAGTACCTCATGGTTTGTCGACATTGCAAACTACCATGCGGGGAATTTTATTGTGAAAGGGATGTCGTCCTAACAAAAGAAAAAATTCTTTAAAGATGTTAAGCATTACTTTTGGGACGACCCCTACTTGTATAGAATTGGTGTGGATCAAGTGATTAGACGATGTGTTTATGGCCAAGAAGCCGTTGATCTCCTCAGTCTTGCCTTATTGGACCCAACGGGGGGTCATCAATGGTGCCAACTACACCGCTTAGAAAGTCTTTGAATTTCGGTTTTTATTGTTACTATTTCGAGATGCCATGGACTATGTTGAAAATCTTTTTAGCCCATCTAGGTTTAGTTTTACAGATAACTTTTATGTGAACGGAACAATAACAAACCAATAAGTTATCAACAGGGTTTACTTTTATTAAATCTATTGCCCCAGATCATATGTTCCTTGGGGGCCTAAATCTAACTATTACATAAACTAAATACCTTTAGGGACTCTCATTGGAGAGATCGAACTATCTGGATGCACTAAACCAGTCGATATGACCCTTTATATACGAGTTTACAGAAAACCTACTTACATAGGAAGCTACTTAATTTATCACATAAGTCCTAGTTATTTCATCTATTCTTCATTTAGTGCATATGTAGTTTTGTATATCATCAATTAGAGTCCAACATTATTCCCCTATTGATATTACAAAACAATCTTCATGAATGAAACAATCTCTACCAACCATATATCACAACTACTAATCCACCCTTCCAATGACTCAAAGTACCCGCCATGATGCATAATAAGAAAAATGACTCTGAGCAGTAGAAACACAAACTAGCAGTAGTAATAAATGACTAGCAGTAGTAACGAAACACTTCCCCTCAAGTGGTGCATGTAGATGGTTAAACATTTAATCAATAAGCTTCCCTTGAAACCAATATGTTTACCATCTCTTGAATCTTGAACTCTGTAGGCTCTATGTAGTAATCACTGATGAAGAAAACTGAGTATAACGAATTTGATGAAGAAGTAGAATCTCCCAAACTTGTGTCTTATGTCTTGCACAATCCATGTGACGTCGAACTCATACTACAGGGAAAAGTATAAGTAGACCGCAACCTCTTGACAAAATCCTCATTTATCCTATAAAATGAGACACTGAGCACAATAACGTAACTCCTTTAAGTGATAGCAAATGTGAGCATTGAGCATCATAAGAAAAATCACACACTTATAGATTTTGCAAGTCTTCGTCAACATCATATAAGCACCAACAAGTTATCTTCAAACGTTGTAAGCCGTTTAAGATATAATATGAACATGCATCTATGAAACACAACTACAACATCAAATAAGCAATATTCAATTGTCTTTGTAATCACCTCTTTAATAAATCCAAAATGAGCCATATATCCAAAAGGAATGAACTATTGTGAACAATAGTTCTGTCCGAGATCCAAAAACGTCTATTGTCCAACATCAGACAATGCTAGCAGTATTAAAGTACTCTGGCAGTAATAAAAATCAATAGAAGCCTAGCCGTATTAACTGCTATACGCTAGCAGTACTATCCATAAAAAAACCAACAGTATTAAGTATACAATAGCAATATTAACCACACGAACAGTATTACAAATATACTTGGCAGTACAAACCAAGTAAACTAGCAACATTATTTGGGCCTTTCAATAAACAGCCCAATTACGAGCAACATAAATCAACTTCATACCCATGATCTGCTGCTGTTTTCTTAACTTGCTACTAAACACATTCAATCATATATGGAAGTAAATATGCAATCCCTAAAAATCAGAGATTTCATATTGTTGAAGATACTATTTCCAAATCATAACCAATCTTCCATAAATCACGCATCCAACCAACTGCTTCCATAAACATACACAAACAACACATGTTTTAGGGTTTTCAATTAAATTAGCATCACCATCATGAAACCCTAAACAATAATCATAACACCTGCTGCTTTTTCTCCTTATAACACGAATCCAGAAACAACTTCAGCAGCCACTCCATCACAAACGACCAACAACGAACATCATAAATAAAACATTAAATGTACCTGCTACTGTTCGTCCTTCTTCATAAGCAATCAGATATAAGGTCAAATAATTTTAGAGTTTTGGAAACCCTAATCTGGTGCAGCGAAAACCCTAGCAGAACCTTTATGCATTTAACCCTTGATCATACCTGCGCCACTCCTGCTGCTATCAGAATCATGACCATGATGTCTTTACTTTAACCTTCTGATATAAACGTGACCATGAACCCAAGTCACGATCTGCTTGTGTCACGATGGAATTAGGGTTTATTCTTTTCTTCATGAGGTTCGAGCAGCAACAACATCATCTTTTTCTGCTTTTACAGAATTAGGGTTTGAGAAAAACCCTATTATCACCGAATCTGCTTGTACACTTAAAAACAGAAAATAAACACGAAATTAAAAACCTTGTAACCCTAAATATCAAGAGCAACCCGCTCTGATACCACATGTTGGAATCGTTTAGCCCATCTAGGATTAGTTTTACGGATAACTTATATACGCAGCGGAATAATAATGAACAAAATTGTACAATCTTTTTCTTCACAAATTCGATACATAAACCTTGTACAATCCTAGATATCAAGAGCAACCTGCTCTGATACCACATGTTGAGATTCGTTTTGCTCATCTAGGATAATAATAACAATGATTGATAACACGCAGCGGAATAATAAAGAACACAATCAAAGTTATCACAAGGTTTTCTTTATTGAACGTTTCCCTATTACTCCAACTATAACTTGGGGCTACACCAACTAACTATGGTGTACTATTCGACTCTTATCAGTCGACTTGCTATCTAACTATCTAGACTCTCATTGGGAGAGTTCTAGTTTTCTATGGATGGATTTATAAAACATATGTCTATGATCTCTTTATATAAGGAGAGATCATGAATTACAAAGGAAGTAAATCAATAGATAAGGAAACTATTTAAATTACATTAAACAACATTAATATGTTTCCTAATCATTATCCTGTAGAATATTTGACTAAATCTTCATATTTCTCCACCAGCTTGTAGAGTTTCATAATGACGACTTTGATCATTTTGTTTCATTCTTTTATTCATTTTGTCTCATCAAATCTAGAATCCCAACAGATCCACATATGCTCAGGTACGAGTAGTTCAAGTCCAAAGTCAGGATAACGAGCAGCCTTCATCTTGGAAATTGACAAAGCCGATCCGCTTCCCTTACTTCCATATAGCAAAAAATCCAAGTCTTTATTGAAAAAGAATTGAGTTTGAATAGTGACATGACCTGGTGGACCACTGAGAGGCAGAGGACTGCTAATATCAATCCTGACTTGATCACCTTCTGGATTAGCCTAGTCAATCTGATCTGTAAGCATCTTGTGACACTCTTCCATCTGGAACTGAAGATGAATGACGTCTGGGTAGAAAGCTTTAAGGACTTCATAAGCTTGGCCTTCAAAATCTGCTTGAGTAAGCTTGGTCTTTCCCACCTGTTGGCAATACCAGTTCATAAACGTCCGCATATCCCCAGTCTTCTCAAGTAAAGAGTTCTCTGCCGGAGCTTGATACGTTGTGGCAAAAGCATTGGCCTAGTTGTTCGCAGCATTAGGAATGTGGGATGTAGGAATGACCCAGGTAAGTTCTGGAGTGGCTGGTCTTTCATCATCATTACGAGGTTTCGACCAATCTTTATGTGACGGAACCTTTAGAACTGTTCCTAAATCATCATCGCTAGAGAAATGCTCTTCTTCAGCGGGAACCAGATCATCGTTCATTTGTTGATCTTCAGGAGGTGATAAGGGATGGACAGATGATCCTGAACGTTTGTCTCTGGTGTCTGATATTGTCAAAGTAGATGATTAATGAGTAGAAATAGGAAGTTTTATAGAATCCAAAGCTCCTGAGTCATTCTTCTACTGTATGCTCTTGTCAGAATCCGCAGGCCTAGAGGATGAAGATGTAGGAGGTGGAGAAAGTTGTGAAGACCCTAAAGCTCCTGGAGTACTAGAGGCTCCTGGAAAAGGTAGAGGAGGAGGTGGGGGAGGAGGTGGTGATCCAGAAGGAGTTCTTGGTTAGTCTAATCTCTTTTGACGCTTCTTACGAGCTTTGGTCAGATCTATTTGAAGTTGATCCGAATAGTCACGATTCATTGACTTCTCTAGTGCTTCGTAGAGGTTCTTGTGATCTTCATGGATTTTGTAGGACCCAGTTTCCCACATTCATTGTAGAAGAATCTCTTTCATGTCAGCTTCAGGTAAATCTCTAAAGCGAGCACGAAGTGGAGCTTAGAGAGCCCAGTCAACTGCATCAGTGACTATCTCATCAAGTGCTTTGTTCACCTTCTAGGGAATATTGAGATTCTCTAAGTTGTACAGACGGGGCCCATGTTTGTTCAACCTTTCCTCTAGAGCTGAGTTGTCTTATATCAAATTTGCCATGTGTTGTTCAAGCTCACCTATGCATTGTAATAAGATCGAATCTGTAGTGCTTTATTGTGGTTAAAGTGGTGGTGGTGGAAGAGTTGTTGTTGTTGTTGTGATTGATGTGGTTGTTGCTGTTGATGTTGGGAGTGGTGCATGAACAGTTGGAGAGTTTGATTGTGGTGTTGTGAGATCAATAACCAGAGTGGTCATTAAAGGAACAAAAGAGGTGTCCTGATGAATGGGAAGCATGACCATTGACTGAACCTCTGATTAAGCATTGGTTTTCTCTCGTTCTTCTTACTGTAGTTTCTTCACGAAGAATTGATTAGTGAAGCTGAGTTCCTTGTCAAGATTTTGTAGAGAAGACAAGGTTCCAGTGGAGCTTGTAGGTTCTTCAAGAATCACTTGATCTCCAGTTGGGAGTTTGAGATTCTCCTGAACACTTGGGTAAGCAGTTGTAGTAAACTTTTCATCTATTTGCTCAGGGTTTTATTGAGTAGAAGCATCAGTGACCTCTAAGTCCATGGGTTCAAGGTTTGGTCCTGCATGAACCACATGACTTGGTTGAGGTTGAAACTCTGCAGCATTACCAGGGTTTGATCCAGCCTAGCCTTCATCTTGTTTACCAGGTTTTAATCCAGCCTGACCTTCATCTTGAACTCCAGTATTGATCTCAGTAAGCTCCCTATAGGATGCATCTTTCTCTTTGTTAACAGGAGTCACTACCTCATCAAACTTCATTTCACTATTAGTCATAGTGATCCCTTTATCTTCAGGTTGCGAAGACGTTCCCATAGGTTTAGCAGTCTCAGGGGTGCGCCTTTATAGAATGTACTGATCTGCAGCGCTCTTCTTCTTCGGAGTGTTAAGATCAAGAAGAGTTTTTGCTACCTGCTCATCAATGATCTTCTCTTTACCCTTGCCCTAAACCTCGGGAAGAGATTGAATTCTCCCAGAGTCTGGTTCTCGTATCACCACAGTACGAGCAGGACCCTGATTCCTTGCCTCAAGATCTTTCAAGCTTAGTTCCACACCCCGTTGGTAGTCAGCTTCATCATCATCAACCCTAGGTTCTGAAATAGGAACACCTTCATCAGCAAATTCATCCACCAACTTGAGTGGACTTTTAGGCTTGCGTCTTTTTCCCACTAGACCACCCTTCGATCTTTTAGCTGGTGAGGGTTCATCAGGAGTTTCCTTGACCAGCTTTCGTTTCTTTTCTGGAACCGCTTTTGATGGTTTAGTGGGTGCTGGTTTAGGTTTGGGTGGTTGTGAAGAAGTTGTTTTGGGTTTTGAAGCTTTGGGAGCAGGTTGCTTGGTTGCCTTTGGTTTGGTGACTTTAGCAGCTTTAGCTTTAGGTGCAGAGGGTTCAGCAGCCTCAGCAACAGCTCTCCTATCATGCTTTGCCACTAATTCCAAATAGTCAAAGTAATAAGGAGTATTCCTTATATCATCAGTGATCAATGTATCTGGAATCGGCATCCCAAAGATTTCATAATCTACTCCTTTGGCAACGAACTTGAGGTTTCCAAGTTTACAGTCTTCATCAGGATTATGGAGAGCAGACCCGGTCCTTGGATAAAAAGGGTGAAGACTCCTCAAGTAGAAGATGATAAGCTTGGTGAAGTGGACATAAGGAATCAGAAGAGTCTTGGGCTCCTTCTTCTTGTCAGTAACGGGCTCAGACAGTTTCTTCTTATCAGTGATGAAGGAGTCAATAGCATAGATGAACTCTTCCCACAACAGCTCAGCAAAATCCACATTGGTTTGGGTAATGATTGCCCATATCATCTGAACAACCGGGTGTCGAGGCCTATCATACCCAGAGGTTTTGCCCGTGAGGCATAGATTGATAAGAGATAAGATAGCTCTCTAAGGCTGATAGAGATCATTGGTGTACATGTAAGACACACCACTAATATCCTTTGGGTATCCCAGTTGTAGGACGAAGTCAATGAGATCATTACTAGGAATAGGAGGCACAAACTGATTGGCTTCATTCCTAGAGGGTGATTCCCAGAGCTTCTCTGAGAACATCCACATTAAGTTTAAATCTCTGCTCATCCAGCTGACAGCTGTACACTCCAGTCTTCTTATCATGCCTAATAGTATCCCAGAATTGTTGAATGTAGATCGAAGGGATTGTAGCTGAAGCAATGAAAGCACCAAAGAAGTTGGTGTTTTAAAGAATGTCAAAGGAGATCTTGTAGATCGGGTTCCTCTGTTTCTTTAGCAGATCAAGTACCTTTTGCCTTGGTCAAGGGCATTCGGTTAGGATCTGTATTAGGGTTGCTATATAAGTATATACTAAGCTACGAACCATTAATTATGCCTCGTTTGTGTTTTATTTGTTTCACATGTCCTCTGGTATGTTGATTGATGATTTTTGAGTAAGTATTGACTTTAGGAAGTCAATTGTTGCCTGTTGTTGTGGTTATAATATAGGTTTTTTACGCGTTATGCTTAGATATGAATTGTGTGCCTAAACCGTATGATCCCGTAACTTAGAAGTCAAGATTGAATGTGTTAGGAAATTGGTTCTTGGTAGCGGGTTGTGTGTCTGTTTTGATATTGATTCTTGGTAGCGGTTTATGAGATTCTATGTAGCGGCTTGTTGAATATTTCCTGTTAGCAGGTTGAATAAGTATGAATATTATATTATAAACAGGCAACCCGTTACTCGTAGCGGGTTGAGCGAAGAAAATTAGTTTATCTTAAAATATACAAACCGCTATTTTCAATCTTGTCCATTCTTTTGCTATTTGTGAAATATTATTATAATATTCATAGCGGGTTAACTTTCGCGGGTTGTCTATAGCGGGTTGTCCATTTCTTTGTGTCGCGGTTTGGTCTTACTGCCTCCTAGCCGTTTGACCAAGTCAAAGCATAGCGGGTTGACTGTTAAACCTCTTTGCGGTTGGGTCAACTGTGATCGCGGTTTGGGCCAAGATGTCCATGTTTTGGCCCATTAAGCTCATACCACATTTTAGGCCCAATCCACTAGCCCAATTACACTCCTAGCTCCCATCCGGGTTCTGTTAAGGTGTGATTGTGTTTATTGGATACCACATGGGCCTTGACCAGAGTTGACTTCTGTTGACTTTTGGGTTGACCATACTCTATGTTCAATGACTCTACTTATAATAGTTGTCTTAATATCTGTGATCATGGCATGTCTAACATTCGGGCTGTTGCTCTCATCTAACATCATATATCTGTATGTATGTTTGTTTTTACGGATATGCGTGTTCTTATAAAATGGTTGTTGCTAATGTACCTGCTGAGAATGCTCCTGCTCTTGATCCACCCGTTAGGTCAGATGATCAGATTTTACCTTACAGCTCTTGGGTACCTATTAGGAGGAGCAACTGTGTACTTGATCCGCTAAAGAAACAGAGGAACCCAATCTACAAGATCTTCATTGACATTCTTCAAAACACCAACTTCTTTGGTGCCTTCACTACTTCAACTACAATCCCTTCCATCTACATTCAACAATTCTAGGATACCATTAGGCATGATAAGAAGACTGGAGTGTACATCTGTCAGCTGGATGAGCAGAGATTTGAACTTAATGTGGATGTTCTCAAAGAAGCTCTGGGAATCACTCCTAGGAATGAAGCCAATCTGTTTGTGCCTCCTATTCCCAAGAATGATCTCATTGACTTTGTCCTACAACTGGGATACCCAAAGGATATTAGTGGTGTGTCTTACATGTACACCAATGATCTATATCTGCCTTGGAGAGCTATCTTTTCTCTGATCAATCTGTGCTTCATGGGCAAAACCTCCGGGTTTGATAGTCCTCGACACCCGGTTGTTCAGATGTTATGGGCAATCATTACCCAAACCAATATGGATTTTGCTGAGCTGTTATGAAGAGAGTTCATTTATGATATTGACTCCTTCATCACTGATAAGAAGAAACTCTCTGAGCCTGTTACCGACAAGAAGAATGAGCCCAAGATTCTTCTGATTCCTTATGTCCGCTTCACCAAGCTTATCATCTTTTACTTAAGGAGTCTTCACCTTTTTCATCCAAGGACCGGGTCTGCTCTCCATACTCCTGATGAAGACTGTAAACTTAGAAACCTCAAGTGTAACACCCTCAAATCTAAGTATGCAGCAGAATGTTGAATATCCGAAGGCGTTACATTATTTGGTCAATAGCACAAGATCTGAGAACGACTACTAAACGTGTCGTTTGAAAAAGATACATTGGATTAACAAAATACTTGTTTGTTACATAAGCTCATGGCTTCAAATTGTTCAACAATATAGATAAAGATTTCGGTTTATAACAATTGTCCCTAAAGTGTAATAAGACCCCAAATCTTAAGTGTTGACTCTTCAATTATTGACTCCCAATGTATCATCGCACCTCGTGCCTTATTGACCTGAAAAACATGCTTAAAACGTCAACATAAAGTTGGTGAATTCATAGGTTTATGTAAATCGATTGTAGGACCGCAAGATTTCCAAGTGTATGATTAAGCAACAAATGCAAACATCATAAAAAGTAATTACGTTTCCTAAGCTCATGACACCGAAGCTCGACATATATGAATGCAAATATAAATTTGCCAACAGGTGTCCGTGAATGATGTGCTAACCCCGCAACATCCCAGATTCGACATGGTATGCGTTCGTTCCCAGTGATAGCTAGTCACCCGAACGGGGATTGTCAATCCCTAATAGATCTATCCATAACATTCGCGCCCACACAATGTAATTCCCAATCACATCTATGCAATTAACAGTTCATGATCATGGACATAATGGGTTATGGTAACTTAGGCAAACACGTAATCATGGTATAAAATGTACACTTGCGTCCAGTTTGTAAAACAAAGCATGTTATCACCCCAAGGATGTAAATCATTTAAATAATTGTAAAGCATGGGGCTATGAACTCACCTTAGCAGGCAGTTCTCTGAATGATAATAAATATCCAAGTAAGCAGTGAATCACACCGTCAAGTACCTAAGTAAGTACGGTCAAGTCTTAGTTTACACATTTAAGCTAACGACTCATTGTATAAACTAAATTCCATTTTAAGTTTATATATACCGTTATCACTTGTGTGGTAACGCACAAGATTATTGTATTTATAATTCCGGAGGTTCTCGAGAAACGTGAAGTCATCATTAATAAATATACTTATTTATTAACTTGTTATTAAACCCGTTCAATGTCCGAATATCTTAATGTTCGACCGACTTGTCAAGTGTTTTATTTATTTCACTTTTGTTCACTAACATACCCTTAGGTTTCTAGTTGTTACACTTTAGTCCCTAGGTTTATAAATATACCCTTTTATATTTTAAACCTTTTAGTTTCGGAAAAGACATAATTAGTCCCTTAAGTTTACAAAAAGGTAGTTTAGGTCCTTATAATTGCACTTAAATCCCTAAGTTTCCAGAATTGACAAAAACAGTCCCTGGACTTGTCAACTTTAATAATTGACAGTTTTCACCCCTTTAATTTGTAAATTTACACTTTTAGTCCTCCGACTTTGTAAAAATTGCATTTTCATCCCAATTAAATCCCGACAAGTGGCATTTGGCCTTATTTAGTCCAAATAGGCCAACAAAACTATTTCGGCTTATAAATAAGCTATTCGAGCTTATTTTTGGCTTAACGGGCCTTATTGGGCCCGTTAAGGTCCGTTTAGCTTTTTAAAGGTCCAAAATGATTTTAATAAGTCCGAAAGCCTTTAACAAGCTCATGTGGGGCTGTTAAGCTTAAAATAAGCTCGGTGAGCTTATTGAAGCTTATTTCGAGCTTATTGGGCTTACGGGCCCAATAACTTAACCCGATAAGAGCCTTAATGGTTTCTTAGGCATTTTAGCTTATTTCCTATTCGTTTCAACTTAGCTTAATCTGTCTTGTTTTCAGCTTATTGGAAATAAGCCAATAAGCATTTGTTAATGGGCTTTCGGGCCCATTAATGACCCGAAGAGGTTTTAATCTCTTTGGTTCGGCCCATTGAGGTCCGATGACTTTGTTTTAGTCCGTTAAGCACTTAGAGGGTCAGTTGCTTATTTTGCTTATTCGATAAGCTAATAAGCCCGCTGTTGGGCCTATTGGGCCCGTTGTGAACCCGAATGGGTTCTAGGGGTTAGGGCTTGGCCCATTAACATTATTTGAGTCTGTTAAGCTCACGTAACTTGTATAGGCTGTGCCAACTTTACCGATAAGCTGTTTAGAGCTTATTGTGAGCTTATGGCTCACGTTGGGCTCGCAAATGGGCTAGTAAGCCCGTTAAGGGTTCGGTTGGGTTTCTAATGAAGTGAAAGCCCTATGTGAAACAAATAAGTACCTCTTGATTATGATTAAGCCCGAGTGGCTTATTAATAAGCCGCGGCTTATAAATAAGCCCTCGTTGGGCCTTGTTGGGCTCGATTGAGGCCCGATAAGGGTTCTTGTGCGTTCTAAATGAGTTTAAGGCTCCACAAGCACTCGATAAGCTCAAGTGATCTTATCTATAAGCTACGGGTCTCGTAGAAAAGCTATTGGGCCTGTTGGGCCTGAACATGGGTCGTATGCATTTGTACGAGGCCCTCTTGTGGCCCGTTACTCTTTCTAATGCTTTCAAGTGGATCGTATATAGTTCTAGCAATCGTTTTACGTTTGAAAACCCTTGTAAGGGTCGTGCTTATCACATGCACAAGTTTATAAATGTCGAATATATGTTTCCACACCCCCACGTCGTGTTTACAACAATAGTTTATGTATAATTTTTACATACGTTCATGTAGAAGGGTTTGTAGTTCACTTCGTGTCCAAGTTGATCATTTAACTAGATGTCTTAAGATTTTTCTTGTTGTTAAGCCATGCAATCACCACACAAGACATCATTTGCTAACCCTAAGTGTGGGAATCATGCATGGGCTAAGCCATGCGTGTTCATGTACAC
>BQNB010062608.1:2957-36015 GCA_026074375.1 Tanacetum coccineum
GAGTTTCTACTACTCAAGTTCATTTTTATTATTGTGCTTAATGGTGGGTAATTTGAGGAGTTAATAGGCTTGGATTAGAAGTGTGATATTGGTTTGTAGTGGTCAAGATCAATCTTGCTTACATTCATAAGTCCCCTATTAGATTATGACAAAAAGGGGAAGAAGATGTTAACAGGTACAATTGGCAACTTGTAAATCCTTGGTGTGGTATGGTACAAAGGAAATCTACTTAAGGGAAAGTTTTGTTTCATTCAAGAAGATGATTACATCTTAACTTCAGGGGAAGCTTTGGCTTTATGATGAAGTTTGTACACGACTTTGTTTGTTTTATCATCATCAAATAGGGGAAGATTGTTGGGAATTATTGATTTGATGAGACAAAATAAATAAAAGAATTAAACAAGAAGGACTTAAATACAAAGCTGGAATTCTTCAAAAGATGAAAGATTTTGAAAATTCTAAAAGATCTCCTTAAGAAAATAAAAGATGTAGAAGATAAAGATAAAAGTTAGGAAGATATTATTTGTTTCCTAATTATATTTTCCTAACTTTTATCTTTATCTTCTATATCTTTTATCTTCTTAATGAGATCTTTTAGAATCTTCAAAATCTTCCATCTTTTGAAGAATTCTAGCTTTTCATTTAAGTCCTTCTTGTTTCATTCTTTTATTTATTTTGTCTCATCAAATCAATAATTCCCAACAATCTTCCCCTATTTGATGATGACAAAACAAACAAAGTCATGTACGAACTTTATCATAAAGCTAAAGCTTCCCCTGAAGTTGAGATATAATCATCTCCCTGAATGAAACAAAACTTTCCCTTAAGTAGATTTCCTTTGTATCATGTCACACCAAGGATCTACAAGTTGCCAATTGTACCTGTTAACATCTTCTTCCCCTTTTTGTCATAATTCAATAGGGGACTTATGAATGTAAGCAACTTTGATCTTGACCACTACAAACCAATATCACACTTCTAATCCAAGCCTTCTAACTCCTCAAATTACCCACCATTGAGCACAATAAGAAAAATGAACTTGAGTAGTAGAAACTCACACTAGCAGTAGTAATAATGACTAGCAGTAGTAAAAACCTTCACCTCATGTATGCCACATGTAAATGGTTAAACATTTTAACAATAAGCTTCCCCTGAAACCCATATGTTAACCATTTCTTGAATCTTCAATTCTGTAGGCTCTATGTAATGATTACTGATGAAGAAAACTAAGTATAACGAACTTGATGCTGAAGTAGAATAACCCAAACTTGTGTCTTATGTCTTGTACTATCCACGTGACTCCAAACTTATAAATAAATCTGTGAAATATAAGTAGATCGCAACCTCTTGACAAGTATCCTCATCTTCTATGAGACACCAGACCAGTTGATAGCAAATGTAGCATTGGGAGGGGGGGGGAATAAAAGTACCCATTTTAAGAGAATCGGCACACATTTGCTAGATTTGTCAAGTCTTATTTACATCGTTTTTAAGCACGAACAAGTTATCTTCAAACGTTGTAAGCCGTTTAAGATATGATAACAACACGCATCCAAATAATTCCACTTCATCGTCAAATAAGTGACAAAAACAATCTTCTTCGTAATCAATTCTTCAATAAATACCAAAAATAATAGCCATAAATCGTTTAAGAACATGAAAACCAAAACCAAAAACTTTCTTCCTGTGTGTGTTGTCTGATAAACCAACCGATAATCAAAACTCGTCTCTGTCCAATATCGGTAAGTGCTAACAGTTGTAATATATTCGAGCAGTATTAACATTATCACAACAGTAGTAACTATTTAAGGAGCCCAATACTAATATTGCTCAAAACATTATTAAAATTAAAAGGAGCAGTACTAAACTTTTTATAGCCAGTACTAAGTAATGACCAATTTAGCATCACTTTTTTCTGTTCACATAACTGTCACGAATTTGTCACTAATGTGCATTCTCCTTTCATCCCATAGCATTTAGCGACACTTTATCTGTCACTAATCTGTCGCTAATGTGTCACTAATTTGGATTCTCCTTCCTCCCATACTATTTAGCGACACTTTATCCGTTACTAAACTGTCGCTAATTCGTCACTAATTTGAGCAGTACTAACTACTTTCCAATAGCAGTAGTAATATAAACACCAACAGTACTAAGTTTCAACGAATAATACAAAACTCTGTTGGATCCAATAATAGTAGTCGCTGCTTCTGATAGACGTGCATCCTTAAACGAATTATGCACTACACCAAGGAACGGCCAAACCCTAGACGAATTAGGGTTTTTACCAAGACATATCACAACAATACCTGATGCCTTCTTGTTGTCACGAACAAACTTTGCTAGATATGTCAAGTCTTCATCACATCGTTTCTAAGCACGAACAAGTTATCTTCAAAGTGTAACACCCACTTTAAGATATGATAAGAACACGCATCTGAAAAACTCCACTTCATCGTCAAGTAAGTTATAAACAATCTTATTTGTAACCAATTAATCCAAGAAATCCAAAAACAATAGCCATAAATCGTTTAAGAACATTTAAACCAAATCCAAAATCTAAACAGTAAACACCCAACAAACTTGTGCTTCTGTTTTGTCCAAGATCCCAAAGTGTGTGTTATCCAATATCGAGTAATGCTAGCAGTAGTAATTTATTAAACCCGAGCAGTAGTAAAAACTCACTGCTTTTTAATACTAGCAGTACTAAAAATAATATAGGCAGTACTAATAAAATAATAAAATGCTAGCAGTACTAACTTAGTGACACTTATTCTGTCACTAATCCATTACAAAGCTGCCGCTAATATGTTACTACACTACATTCTCCTTCCTCCCAAGCTATTAGCAACACTTTTTTTCTGTCACAAATCTGTTACACAAACTACATGACCTAATGTCTCTTTATATAGTAGAGATCATCTAGGTTTACAAAGGATAAGAACAAATATAATTAGGAAACAAATAATATCTTCTTAACTTTTATCTTTATCTTTTATATCTTTTATCTTCTTAAGGAGATCTTTTAGAATCTTCAAAATCTTCCATCTTTTGAAGAATTCCAGCTTTGCATTTAAGTCCTTCTTGTTTCATTCTTTTATTTATTTTGTTTCACCAAATCAATAATTCCCAACAATGACAATGTGTGAAGTAGAATAATTTCAGTTCATCACAAAAACTATCCTGTGAAAATCCACTAATTCATTTCTCCTCTGACTTATTCATTTCCAACCTCTTATTCTGTCGGCTCTTTGTAATTAGGGAAACTAAGGGGGGTGGGGAGGGTTGAATAGTTTATAAGTTCATTTTACGTTTTAAAAGTTTGCTTTCAAAAATCCTAGATTCGAGTTGTATGTTCAACCAATCAACAATATGAATCAACAATGTAAAAATCTAAACTAATACTAAATAACAATCACAACAATATAAAGAGATGAGAGAAGGAACAATCAAATTATTTGACAACAGATTTATAGTTGGTTCGCATACACAAAGCTCTTCAGTTATCCTATCGAGATTTTACTATCGTAAACAAGCTCCCTTTAGGCGGAGGAAAAAAACCGTTACACGCCGCCTTACGTTTTTTCCGACAACTGAGATAAAATGTCGAGTCCTAATCTTAGCTAGAACCAATCTACCACTTCACATACACTTTATACTTCACAGATCTATCACTATCGAATGTTACACCACTATACGAATAACATAATTACACAAGATAATTACAATAGAGATTTGATACTTAGAAGAAGAGAGGAGAGATCGCTAAATAACAATTCGTTTCTTAGCGAATACGAATGTTCTTCTCTTGCACTTGATAGAGAGGAGAGATGAGAAGAAGAGATTAGATCACTTGAAACAAGATCAAACAATGTTAGTGATCAAGAGATTTAGTAAGAGAAATAAGGTTTTTAGAGAGAGAAAGAAGACTGGAAAAATTTGTCCAAAGAGGTGTATTTTTCTGCCAGAAATAGTGTAGTATTTATAGACAGGATTTTCAACGGCTAGCTGGCGGTGGTCCCGGCAGTCCTAGATATATCTGGGGGCCGCCAGACCTATAAGGGGGCAAACACTAGACTCCGCTCCTGTTTTTGTCTTTTTTATGGGGAAGGTTGTATCTGGTATGGAAGCTTCCATTTTGGGGGAAAAATTTGAATTTCATATAAAACTTTTCATTTAATTAAAAAGTATTTTGTATATTTATTTTTGTGAAAATACTTTTGTAAAAATGTGATGGTTAAAAAAAAATTCTTGATCACTAATTATGCTTAATGATTTGTTTGTACATACCTTAAGTGATCACTAATCTTAGAAATGGAATTTTATGATTAATCATTGTCATCGTAACAAATTAACTAAACCTAAACCAAAATAACAATATCAAAACAAATATATTAACCCAACACCCACACTATAATAGTGAACATATTTTCTAAACACTCACCCCTTTATTTCTGAATACAAAATATAAAATATATTCAATGAAAATTAAATTTTAATAATATAATTATGTATAATATCATTACTCCCCAAAATTAAATAATACCCCCAATAATCAACTCCATCATCTACTATATCACTTACACCCAATATTAATCTCCCCAGAAATGTGTGTTCCCCATGTTCTAAACCCTTCCCCACAAATCACCCACCACCATTATATATGTGTTTTACCCCCACTTTCCTCCAATAGATAAACCCACTATTATATGCAAAAATCCATAAATCCTATAAACATACAAATATCTAATCATCATTAATAGAGAATGAAACTATATAAATGAATATAGATAGAAAGATATATAGAGAGATATATATATACCCATACTGATCATCAACTGTCTTCACATCATACTATGTTGGTATGAATCATTACAAGATAAAAGTAGATAATCGTAAAGTAAGTAACTATTACGGCATAGAGTTAGACTATTGGAATCTTGAAAATCTAGAAGATGCCATCATCAACATTATGGAGAACTATATTTAGTTAAGATATAATACATAATCTTCATCAACACCCCCAATAGTGCCTCCCCTTCCCCCCCCCGCACCCGCCCTAATTTGCCACAATGGATGGAGGGTGGTGCTCGTTTAAGGTATGAGAAGGGTGAGAGAACTAAGCATTAGAGTCTGAGCAGTTGCTAAGTGTTATGAGGCATCAATGTGTGGTTCTAGCGCAAATCTCTCTTTGAACCAGCTAAAAACTGAGTGAAATTCAACTTGAGCATGAGAAGGAGGATGAATTGGTTGTGGTGGTGGTGTAGGTGGTACATGAATGTAGGCATTGGATGGGTTAGTGTGTGAATCAAGAATGGTGGAGATGTTGTGATGTTTTTTGATCATTTGATCTACTTAGTCGGATTGTAGGATGGTGGTTGAAGGATGATTGAAGTATGGATCATGAGTGGAAATGAGGAGGGAGTGTATTTGGGATAGGATCTGTGTGATTTTGGAGTGGTATGTCTTGAGCTTCTATACGTGAGTGTAAACGTTGTACGATCATTCTTGTCGCTTTTCTGAAATAGTTGTTTAGATGCGTGTCTTGAGCAAGGACATTGATGGTGGGAGAGTGAGATTGATAATGAGATGAAGTGGGCGCATGGTAGAATGAAGAGGATGGATGATGTTAAATAATGGGAAGTAATGTTAGAGAGTTAGTGCAAAAGCATGGTTTGAGTAATAAAGGACTGACAAGATTGGTTTTGTAACAAGGAAATGACAGACCATGAGACTATGTGCTAGAAGTGATCAAAGATTAGCAGAAAAAATTAGATAAACTTCAACTTTTTTCCCCACTGTTGGGTCTTCATAATTGGTTGATCCCTGTTCCTTCGCATATTCTGTGAGTGTCTTTAGCTGTGTGCGCTCGTGAAGTATATATTGGGTTACCGCTTGGATAAATCGACGAGAGAATAACATTGATGTTACTTGAAAAGGATTGTGTCCGTGTTTTAAGAATGCTGACAAGTATTGTTGATAGCTTGTTCGCTTTCAGTTAGTTACTTAACGTCTCGCTAGTAGATATCTTGTGACGAATTGATTACAAATGATCTGAAGTTGATCTAACTATGTAAGATGATATAGAGACCAAGAAGTAGAGGTCTCTGAACATTAAGCATGCAAATCATTTAGCAGTATTGTAGAGATTATACGCATGTCTGTAATCTCCTAAAATTAGTTCGAATAGAAAGTTGCTAGGAGATTAAATGAAAAGATCATCCAAGTCACATGCAATAGTCTTTTACCAATTCGTGTCCTAATGATCGTGACTTAAATAAGTTAAAGCATAATATGTACTAGAGAATATAAATAAGATATTAAATCCTAATAGTTTTGCAAATAGAGAGAGGAGAGACATCAAATAATGTCTCTTATTTTATATATCACTGTAAATCTCTGCACCATGTTATTCACCCATTGTTGTATAACTATTGCAATAGAATTGTTACTGAATCGTTTACTGTGTGTAGAGAATTGTCTAGTAATTATGGCAGTATGTAGTGAAAGATAGACTCTAAAATGGCAAGCATGCTCATTGACTGGAGCTAAAGTGATACGAATGTGAATGATTTTTGGAGATTACTAACTTGACTGTAAGACAATACATCGTTCCATCAGAAGGATGACGGGTGTATCCATGCCTTGTCACTCACAAAGCACGAAGGAAGGAAACATGATCAATACGCCGTAATCCAGAAGAATTCCCCCACCCCCCCCCCCGTCCCCCTCGCAGAATGAATCATATCGACTGTGCATATTTTGTGCAGCTATCACACGCATGGTCCCTACTCCAAGGAAATGCCCAATACGCACATATCCTAATCCTTGGATATTGCCGTATCGAACTGACTTCAGCCTATAAATCAAAACTCAAAAACGAGTTTTAAGTTGTTGCCATTTCAATATTCTCGATACCTAAACCATAAAAGTCGATTTTCAGAAGAGAAAAAGAGCAGAAGAGGTCGAGCAACGTTATCAATTCTATAGGAGACATCGTAGGAGGGGTAGTTTGATTTGTGGGCGGTTGATTCGTGTTAGATAATAGGAGCGTTGGTGTTTAGTAGGTTTTTAGGGAGTGGTTTTTGTTTGGTTGGTGAGTGTCAGCTCTGTAGTAATTTTCATATACTTAGTAGTCGTTCGGTTTTTGGTATCATTCCGTTAATTGGGTAGTTTACCTTGGCTAAATAATTGCTTTATGTTATTATATTTGATGTTTAAAGGCTAATACCTTCGGGTATTAGCCATTATTATGAAGATCTGAATGTTTGGTATTTGTTTATCTCGATTTCTTTATTTATCGTTTTGAATGCTTTTTTAGACATTATTTGTATTAACAATCTCCCCTTTTTTGATGATGACAAAATATAAACTCATTTTATATAAAATTAAATGTTTCAAGATTATTAATGAGTTTAATTGCATTTCTCCCCCTTAAAGGATGATCGTCGAATTGTTGTAGAAAGAAAGAAGTCGACGATATCAAGACTCCCCTTGATGTATGCTCCCCCTCGTTTGGGGCACCAAGGGATCGATCTTACGAAAATTGTTTGCTACAAAACAATGTTAGAGGTACAAGTGCAAGACAATATATTCCCAACTAGTAGCAATATAGCAATTCATGCAAGTTAAACCATAAAGTAGTTTCATTCATTACTTAAGAAACTCATATAAGAAGCATTGATTGCAATTAAAACTAAATAAGAGATAAGATAAATTCATACTATGATGGTATGAATCATTACAAGATAAAGTAGATAAGCGCAAAGTAAAGACATATTAAGGCATAGAGTTAGACTAGTGGATTCTTGAAATCTAGAAGATGCCATAATCAAAAGATGGACGGTCGATTATTTAGGTAGATTAATCATATGAGAATGATTAATTAAAGAGGGAAAAAGATGAGGTTGGTGACACATGGTTTGGAGGAGTGCTAGTTTAAGGTATGAGACGGGTGAGAAGAAATTGAATGAAGTTGATTTCATTTCTCAAAGAGTAGAATTGGTGTCTAGAATACTTGCAACAATGATAAAAACTTGAGTGAAATTCAACTTGAGCATGAGAAGGAGGATGAATTGGTTGTGGTGGTGGTGTAGGTGGTACATGAATATAGGAATTGGATGGGTTAGTGTGTGAATCAAGAATGGTGGAGATGTTGTGATGTTTTTTGATCATTTGATCTCTTAGTGGATTGTAGGATGGTGGTGAAGGAGATTGAAGATGGACTCTTGGAGGAAATGGAGGTGAGTTATTTTGGGAAGGAGGTGATGATTTTGGAGTGGATGTCTTGCGCTTCTATACTTGTCTTACCGACATTCTTGGTTTTCTAGAAAAGTTTAGATGGTGGTTTGAGCAAGACATTGATGGTGAGAGTGAAGATGATAATGAGAAGAAGTTGGCGATGGTGAATGAAGAAGGATGGATGATTAAATAATGGAAGTAATGTTAGAGAGTGGCAAAGCATGGTTTGAGTAATAAAAGGTGCAAGAGTGGTTTGGCTAAACAAGGAAATGACAGCATGAGACTATGTATAGGAAGGTCAAAGATGCAGAAAAAGAGATAAACTTAAATTTTTTCCCTCCTGTTGGTGTCCCATATTTTTAGGCGGTTCCATATATATTGGGGGGCCGCTGGTTCTTTATGGGGGCCGTTTTCTAGAGAGCAAGATTTTCTAGTTTTTCCCTTTCTTATGTCCAGTGATTTTTGCATCTTCCAAATTCAAGAATCAACTAAATTAACCAAGAATATAGGGTCCTAAATTAAGATGCAAATCATTTAGCATATAGTAGTATTATACGCATGTCATAATCTCCTAAAATTAGTTCACATAGAAAGTTGCTAGGATGATAAAATTGAAAAGATCATCCAAGTCACATGCAATAGTCTTTTACCATTCTTAGTCCTAATGAGTGAATTAAAAAGTTAAAGCATAATGTACTAGATAATATAAATAATAATATAAATCCCTAATAGTTTTGCAAACATGTTGATGACATCAAATAACGTCTATTTTATAACATCATTTATCCCATGTTATTAACCCATTTTGTATAACTATTGCAAAGAATTGTTACTGAATCGTTTACATTTGAGAATTGTAGTAATTATGGAGTATTTAGTGAAAGATAGCAAAAGGCGCGCATTCTGGAGCTTAAACGAAGATATTTTGGAGATTACTATTCTGAAGACCAATACGCCGTATCCATCAAGGAAGATACGGCGTATCCGTGCCTGCACTCACCAAAGACCACGAAGGAACAAGATCAATACGCCGTATCCAGAAGAAGTCAATACGCCGTATTGAAGATATAGTATGTGAATATTCTGGAAGATATCAAGCGTGGTCCCTACTCCAAGAAATCCCCAATACGCCATATCCAATCCTTGGATATGCCGTATCGAACCGACTTCCAGACCCTATAAATACAAAACTCAAAAACGAGTTTTAAGTGTGCTAAATCATATTCTCGATACCTAAACCATAAAAGTCGATTTTCAAAGGAGAAAAAGAGCAGAAGAGGTCGAGCAACGTTATCAATTCCATAGGAGACATCGTGTAATTTCATATACTTTAGTAATCGTTCAGTTTTTGGTATCATTCGTTAACTCGGTTAGTTTACCTTGGCTAAATAATTGCTTTTGTATTTATTATGATGTTTAAAGGCTAATACCTTCGGGTATTAGCCATTATTATGAAGATCTGAATGTTTGGTATTTGTTTATCTCGATTTCTTGATTTATCGTTGAATGCTTGTTTATGTTTATCAATTTATACTTGTTTACGTGCTTTTGTATGCGACCTATCATTCAACTGGATCTAGTGATACGGACCAAGTAATCTAGAGTCCGGGATAGCTCTCCATATAGTGATTTATACATCTAGAATCATAGGATCACAAGTATTGTCCTTCTAAATCTGTGTCTAGGTCTTAGGATGATGTAACGCCTAAGTCTAAGAATGATATGCCACCTTGAGAGAAGAAATCATTGCACTTAATAAACAAACCAATATTCTAATTGGATTAATAATGGTTAATATAGTTTTCTATCATAAGGATCGACCGCTCTTTTACCTTTTGTTAATTTGCTTGCGTGGGTTAAAGTTTCTTAAATTGATTATAGTTACCAACCAAACCGTGCCAGTCTCTCAGGCTAAAAACCCTCTTTTCCCGTTAGAATTAGGATTAAGACTGACATAGGTTTAGATTAGATTAGAATAGAATAGAATTAACATAGATTAGATAATCAAGATATTAATTAAATTGATAGATTTAACCTCGCTTCAAGTGTTCGACACCTTACTTACCATGAAACTACTACCGATCGGGTATACTGTCCGTTAAAGTGTTGTTTTTGCTTTAGTCGGCAAAATATAAATTTAAAACTTGAATCATAAAAATATACACCACACAACGACACATCTAGTTTTTGGCACCGTTGCCGGGGAACGAAGTTTTTGGTGCCTTTGTTTTTGGTTTAGTCGGCAAACTGGTTCAATCAAAACTTGGGAAGATCTTAAAACTAAGTTTTTGAACAAATATTGCCCACTTGGTCGAACTGCGAAGAAAATGGAGGAAATAAACAACTTTCAACAAGAATCAGATGAAACCCTTTATCAAGCATGGGAGCGCTTTAAAGAACTCTTGACGAAGGTATCCTCAACACTATTTGACTGAGTTGCAGGAGGTAATTTTGTTCTATAATGGGTTGGATGTTCCAACACGACATATTCTTGATTCAAGAGGTGCCGTTCCAACTATGACTGTTGCCGATGCTAAAAAGGCCATCCAGGAAATGGCAGAATAATCTCAAAAATGGCATAATGGGACATCTAGAGGAAGAAGTACTGATACTTCTGACGGACTGGCTGCTAAACAAGCAGAACTAAACAATCTTGGAAGAGAGATAAAGAAGGTAAGCGAAAAAGTCTATGCTGCTCAAGTTGGATGCGAACAATGCAAAGGACCCCATTACACCAAAGATTGCCCACTCAAAGAAGAAGGAAAAACCATAGAAGAATCTTACTACACGCAATTTGGTGGACCTTTTCAAAGTAGGGGATATAGAGTAACAACTCTAGGATTTTATCAAAGGAACAACGCAAATCCTTCGTACCAAGAACGAAGGCAATCAATGGAAGATACCTTGAGCAAATTTATGGGGGAATCAGCAAAAAGACACGAGGAGAACTCTAATTTGATCAAAGAAATCTGAGCTTCAATGGATGCTGCCATAAGGAACTAAGGGGCATCAATTAAACTTCGGAGATCCAAATCGGGAAAATTAGCAAGGTACTACAGGAAAGAGGATTTGGAAGCCTACCAAGCTCAACCAAAACAAACCCGAGAGACCAAGTCAAGTCAATTTCAACCACTATTGAAGCTGATGGAAGCTCGATACGCCGTATTGGACCATCCCAATACGCCGTATCCACTAGAAAGAACAGTACACTGTTGTACAAGTCAAGACAAACGACGGTTCCTTTTCTAAGTCGTTTGGAATATCATTACCGTGAAGAAGAAGAGGGGAACTATGGACCAAAATTTGCGGAAGCTTATGGAGCTTCACATATTAATAAATCTATACCCCAAAAGGAAAAAGACCCAGGGAGTTTCACTCTACATTGCTTTATTAATAACGTTTGCTTTGACAATGCCCTTGTTGACTTAGAAGCTAGCGTTAGTGTTATGCCCCTATTGACATATCTTGACTTAGGATTAGGCAAATTAGCTCACACTAGATTGACAATGGAATTAACAGACATGACTGTGAAATATCCTAAAGGAATAGCTAAAAACGTACTAGTATGAATTGGCAAATTTACTTTCCTAGCAGACTTTATAATTCTTGATATGCCTGAGGATATCAAAGTACCCTTGATCCTCGGGAAGACCATTTTTGTCTACCGCCCGTGCTAAAATTAATGTTTACATGAGAAAAATTACTTTAAGAGTTGGGAAAGAAAAGATTATTTTCAAAAGTGTTAAACCTGCTAGTAGTTTAATTAAGAAGGTCTACATGCTAAGTTTAAGAGAAAGAATAGAGCTTGATTTGGAAGCTAGGCTAATAGGAGAAAATTTGGTGATTAATAGATCATTAGACCCTTTCTCGAAAGATTACATTGAATTAAATGATCTAAATGAACCATTTGAGCTTAGGAGAAACCAAGGAGATGATTTGATGCCCACCATTGAGGAAGGTGAGGTAATTGAGGAATTTAGAACTAAGGACGATGAACTTAATATTGGAATTAATGGTTACCCTAGTTATTGCGACAATGATAAGAAGATCCATGTAGATTGTGCTCACAACTTAAAGTTTTCATGTATGATAGGATTTGAATTTACACACGCCAACTTTTTCCCACTATTGTATGTCAATGTGATGTCCAAAAAGTTTCAAAACTCTATAATGAAAAAGAAGATGGTGTACAAAGGGAATAATGTTGTAGGAGCTTTAATGAGTGTGCCTATTTTTGTTGGAACCTTTTTTGTTGTGACGGATTTTGCAGTTTTAGAAAATATGGATGCTTATCATGATAAAGGAATGGGCGATGTTATCTTTGGCGAACCATTTTTTAGAGAAGTTGGAATTAAAGCAAAAAGGTTTGATGGGATAATTACCATTTACAATGGTGATAATGAAGTAACTTACCAAATGGTGCGATCACATCCGAGGTTTAGACACCATACTAATGAACAATGCAACAAGATTCTACCATTACTGAAGGTAAGTGAAGAAGATAAGAAGAATGGAATCTCGCATCCATACCAAAAGCTTAAGGGGTTCTACAAAGGAGTCTTGAACTTAGGACCCGATTACATTTGAGATACAAAGACGGAAGAATGGCTCACACGCGGGCACATTAGCGTGCATGAGGTGGAATCATGAAGGAGAAGCTGAAGAAAAGTCTAACTTAAAGACTTCACTGTAAACAAAAGTGCTTCCCGAGAGACAACCCGGATTGTTATTTAATTTTGTTATCGAGTCTGTCTTCCCAGACATCAATACGGCATATCTGCTCCATACCATACGACGTATTGATTGTCTGAACATTATCAGTCTTTATTTTTTATGCACTTTAAAAACATTATTGTTAGTTCTGGCAATACGGCGTATTAGGGCAAAACCTATACGGCGTATCCACCAGACTGACCCGTATTTAGATACTTTTTACTGGTTTCTCAATACGGCGTATTCCAGTTTATGGATACGACGTATCAATCTCCTGTACATTTTTGTTTAGTTTAGTTTAAATTAACCGTAGGTACCAAGATAGGAATGCACATTTTTCCTATATTTTACACAGGACCTTGGAAGCAAAGAAATATCGACGAATATTAGTGGAGAATTTACAAAATCTGGAGATCATGAAGTGTTGGAGTCTTGAAACTTCAAAGCGGATGTTCAACACACAATCTTGCTCATAAATGCAACTTGGAGAATCTACCGAGCAAATATCAGGGGAGTTTCTCATTTTAATTCTTTTTTAATTCCCATATTTAATGTTTTACATATACAACGAGGACGTTGTATAATTCAAGTGGGGGGATGGAATTAGAATGTTTACTTGTCCAAATTTTCACACTAAAATGCTTAAATTATGCTCAAGTTTAAAAAAAATTTAAGCATACTTTTGTGAAATTACATGTTACATAACCCACACACAATAACCCTTGTTAGATATTGTGAGAATTTAGCCTATCCGTTTCCAAATGTTTACCCAAATTCCACAAAATATGAGTGTGCCGGTGATGTAGTAGACTTTAAAACTTGGCTTGGTATATCTATTCAAGACTGTAATAATAAGTACTATGGATTTAGATGGAGTAACTTGTTTAAATTGGTAAATTTTAGGATTCCACCTAAATCGCCTTTACATGTTGCTTATTAACTAACTACACTGGTTAGTTAACCCTCGTATAAACCCTTTTCCACTCTCATCTTTAGAGTGAAGATCCACTAGAACAACCCGTAGAGCCAATCCTTTAGGAACTACACCAATTATTTGTTTCGTTACACCCTTACACCTTAACCTACCATGTTAGATTAAGTTTAATTTACAGTTGCTAGTTGCTTAAAGTGTAAAGTTTGTATTTCCCGAGTCTTGTGTCTATTTTGGTATGGCTGGAAGAAATTTGCACATTACAAATGGGAATGTATATTAGTAGTCAAAACTCATGTGATTTTACTACCGTCACAATTAATGGTGAATCCGAAGAATGAGGGAATTATCGAAGGAATTATCCAGAAATATTATGATCGTGAAGATGGTAAAACTACATCGAGTTTCGTAGTATAGTGTTAACAAGATATATATATATATATATATGTATTTGTTATATGATTATGTTGCTTAATTTTTGTATTAGGTATATGTATATATATATGTATACTTTTTATATATATATATATATGTATATTATATATATTATATATTTATATATATATATATGTAGATTTATATGTATATAATATATATGTATTTTTATATGTTTTTATATATATATTATACTATGTTTTATATATTATAATCGAAAAATTAAGAAAATTGAACGAAAAAGAAGAAAAGTTTGAAGATAATCGTTTCACAACTACTGAAGGAATTACACGAAGGATCAATTATTCGTTGATACGCACCATAAATCAACGATGTAGATACGAGTATTGTACAAAAGTGGAAGAATATCGCCACTTTAACTGCAGAGTATGTAAAGTATGGGATGATGGAAAGTTGACCGTTAGGGAACGCAACTTTAGGTTGTTGTTTTTGGGCGATGATCAGGACGTTGTTAATTAGGTGTTTTGTCTTTATCATGGTAAATGGGTCGGGAAAAAAGTGTCTAGCAACTTGTATCTTAGTCTTAATCTATTTGTTTCTTGATTTTTATTTAACAAAAATTTACTTCCCTCTCACCTGATGATTAGCCTCTAGTTTTACGCGAATGAGGATTTATACGAACATGCATGTCTGTTCCGTCGTTACGGCCATGTATGCATGTTTCGTACCTTGTTGGTTTACGACTTTTGGTGAAAGTTAGAAGGTTCCTACCCTATATCATTATTCATCCTAACCGTTGGTTAAATTCGAATGAGGATGTGATCGAACACACATGTCTATTCCATCGTTACGGCCATGTATGTGTGCTTTAGTTGCCTTGTTTGAGTGGTACTTCTTGTGAAAGATTGTAGAATGATCAATCGTAAGCCTTTCCATACAAAAACCTATATTTACCTTTATAAACTTGTTACTCCTTAGCTTTAGCGGTGGAGATGTGTATCCTTGCCAAGCTTATGATAGAATACTCGTCACGATCGAGCAATTGAGCGAATTAGTTACATGTTACCACATAGATTAGTTGAGTGATTTGAGTGTTTTCATCTTCCTATTTCGTGAGGTGTTTGGTTGTGTACTTGTAATAGATCAAATAAATGCTTTAACGGAAAATATCCTTAGGGTTACATTTTTATAGACTTCTAAAGGCTACTTGAGGATAAGTAGGATTCAAGTGGGGGGATATTTGATGACATCAAATAACGTCTATTTTATAGCATCATTTATCCCATGTTATTAACCTATTTTGTATAACTATTGCAAAGAATTGTTACTTAATCGTTTACATTTGAGAATTGTAGTAATTATGGAGTATTTGGTGAAAGATAGCAAAAGGCGCGCATTCTGGAGCTTAAATGATGATATTTTGAAGATTACAATTCTAAAGACCAATACGCCGTATCCATCAAGGAAGATACGGCGTATCCATGCCTGCACTCACCAAAGACCACGAAGGAACAAGATCAATACGCCGTATCAAGAAGAAGTCAATACGCCGTATTGAAGATATAGTATGTGAATATTCTGGAAGATATCAAGCATGATCCCTACTCTAAGAAATCCCCAATACACCGTATCCAATCCTTGGATACGCCGTATCGAACCGACTTCCAGACCCTATAAATACAAAACTCAAAAACGAGTTTTAAGTGTGCTAAATCATATTCTCAATACCTAAACCATAAAAGTCGATTTTCAAAGGAGAAAAAGAGCAGAAGAGGTCGAGCAACGTTATCAATTCCATAGGAGACATCGTGTAATTTCATATACTTTAGTAATCGTTCAGTTTTTGGTATCATTCGTTAACTCGGTTAGTTTACCTTGGCTAAATAATTGCTTTTGTATTTATTATGACGTTTGAAGGCTAATACCTTCGGGTATTAGCCATTATTATGAAGATCTGAATGTTTGGTATTTGTTTATCTCGATTTCTTGATTTATCGTTGAATGCTTGTTTATGTTTATCAATTTATACTTGTTTACGTGCTTTTGTATGCGACCTATCATTCAACTTTGATATGTCTAGGGAAACATGATTGTATAGAAAAGATATCATCGGGTAACAATATTCATACTACCTTGCCCCCTAATATGGTTGATCCACTTTTAATATATTTCACATGTACTTAGTGTACTCTTAGGGACCTTGTAATAGTCTTCATACTACCTTGCAGGTGCGTTGCTCTAACGGAATGCTAAGTAGACGGCGGGTTCGTGTAATTCGTTCATAACTTAGGAAATAATTACACAGATCATCACAAGTGCGACAAGGCAACAACACTAGGAAAAGCAATCTAGGGAGTAATACATGATTAAATAAACACAATCTTTTATCTTATTGTTATCACCATTAGTTTATATTTATATTTAGTTTAATAGCTAAAACCAAACCAAACCTCTTCAATTATATGATTTACTTGCTTTCCATAAAACACAATAATACAAAAATAATCTTCCCTCAACCCTTAGAATATGTTAGACCGTGATCAAGCCTTCCCAACCTATTCCTCGAGTAAACGATAACAACCCCCCGAGTCTTGCTATACTACTACTACAACGATTAGGTGCTCTGCCTAAGGAGTTGTAAAACTTCTTGTTGAAGTCTAACGACGACCGCATCATTTGACTAAGTATAGATTTTGGTGTCTGCTGGTAGCGGTCCCTTATCGATCAGGGGGCCGTATGAAAAAGGTTAGGGGCTGCCTGAGATATGGGGGCCGCCTGTATTATACATTTTTTTTACTTTTAAATTTTAACACAAATTTACTAGGAAGAGTGACTAATTAATTTGTATTTCGCGAATTAAAAGTATTTAACAAGCTTCAGATGAAGTTGTTAAATAGTCACGACATAGAATGGAACGCAGACTAGAATTGAGACAGAAGAAAGAGAAGCGGACTAATACGATTTATGAAATGTGTTCCATCATTCCTAAACCAAGACGTAGATAGTTAAATGATTCACATTTAAGGGGTTTCATAAGAATGTCGGTGATGTTGTCGACGGATGGTACTTTTTCGATTGAGATATGTCCTTTCTGGACATTATCACGAGGAAAGTGATGACGAATTTTGATATGTTAGTGTTACACCGGGTTTTTGCTAAGGTCAGTTGCGCCTTTATTGTCGCACATGATCGGGACATCGTCGAGTCGAACGTCGTAGTCGATAAGAGCTTGTTTCATCCATAGTGTTTGTTGACATGCCTTTCCTGCGCTTACGTATTCAGCTTCGGTAGTGGATATAGCAAGAGTAGTTTGTTTCTTCGAGAATCAAGATGTCAAACAACATCCCACGAACATACAAATACCGCTAGTGCTCTTTCGGTCCACATAATCTCCCGCATGATCAGAGTCGGCATATACTACTGTTTCTATACCGGTCCCCTTAAGATTCCATAATCCTAAGTGCGTAGTGCCTTTAATGTACCAGAAAATACGCTTAACCGCTTCAAGGTGAGAGGTTTTGGGAGCCTCTTAGAAGCGGGCACAAAGGCAGACACTAAACATGATATCGGGCCTACTTGCCGTTAGGTATAATAAACTACCTATCATGCCTCGATACTTGGTACTATCTACCGACTCACACTCTTCGTCTTTCGTGAGTTTAGTATCGGAGGACATGGGGGTTTTCATTGGTTTAGATTCTTCTAAGCCAAATTTCTTAAGCATTTCTTTAATATATTTAGATTGATTAAAGAAAATACCATCTTCCATTTGTTTTATTTGTAATCCAAGGAAGAAGTTAAGTTCACCCATCATGCTCATCTCGAACTCGTCATGCATGATTTTGGCAAATTCATCACACATGTCTTGACAAGTCGAGCCGAATATAATGTCGTCGACATATATTTGAACGATGATAAGGTTTGAACTTTTCTTCTTGGTAAAAAGTGTGTTATCTACCATTCCCATTTTGTATTCATGTTTAATAAGAAAAGCTTTTAATCTATCATACCAAGCTTTGGGTGCTTGTTTAAGACCGTATAAAGCTTTCTTAAGTTTATAAACATGATCCGGTTTTTCAAAGTCAATGAATCCTGGAGGTTGTGCCACGTATACCTCCTCATTGATAAAACCGTTCAGGAATGCACTTTTTACATCCATTTGGAATAGCTTAAAATCTAAAGCACAAGCATAAGCTAATAGTATTCTAATAGACTCAAGTCTAGCAACTGGGGCATAAGTTTCATCATAATCGATGCCCTCTTGTTGATTATAGCCTTGAGCAACTAACCTAGCCTTATTTCGAGAAACGACACCGTTCTCGTCTAACTTATTTCTAAACACCCACTTAGTTCCTATGATTGTCATATTCCTAGGTTGTGGAACTAACTCCCAAACGTCGTTAGCAATAAATTGATTTAATTCTTCTTGCATGGCGACTATCCAACTTTCATCCATTAAGGCTTCATTCACATTCTTAGGTTCTATAGTTGATATAAAACAAAAGAAGTTACTTTGGTTTTGGGCTTGTGACCTAAGGGTTCTTTGATTAAGGTTTCCTATGACATTTTCTAATGGATGGTTCCTAGATTCCTTAATATTGACTATTTCGTCAATTTCTAAAGTTTCATCCTCAATGTCATTTTCTAGGTTTTTCTTTTCGGTAACCTTAATAGCTTCTTCTTCATCTAAGTCATCATCCACCAAGGGTGATGTCTTAGAGGGTGGAGGAGTTTCATCGAATGTCACGTTGAGTGATTCTTCAATTTTCCTAGTGTGTTTATTAAGAATGATGTAGGCTTTACTATTTTGGGAGTAACCTAAAAAGACACCTTCGTATGACTTTGGGTCAAACTTGGTAAGGTAGTCTTTAGTGTTTAAAATGAAGCACTTGCTTCCAAACACTCTAAAATAATCAAGAGTAGGTTTCCTACCTCTCAAGAGTTCATAAGGTGTTTTTCCTAGAATGGCTCTAATTAGGATTCGGTTGAGAATGTATGTTGAAGTATCTACGGCGTTACACCAAAACTTTTGTGGTAACAATTGCTCATTCAACATAGTCCTACTCATTTCTTGAAGTGTCCTATTTTTCCTTTCAACCACGCCATTTGATTGAGGAGTGCGTGGAGCGGAGAAGTTATGTGTAATTCCATTTGCATTACAAAACTCTCCAAATTGCACCTCATTATCAAATTCCCTACCGTGGTCGGTTCTTATTGACACTATTGTACATCCTAATTGGTTTTGAATTTTCTTACTAAATATTTCGAATTGATTGAAGGCTTCGGTTTTATCCTTAAGGAATCTAGTCAAAGTATACCTAGAGTAGTCATCTACTATGACTAATGTAGCGGTTTCCTTCGTAACTCCGTACGTCGGATGGACCTAAGAGATCCATATGGAGGAGTTCTAAGAATCTAGTCGTTGAGACTATATTCTTAGCTTTGTGACTATTTCCTATGGCATGGTCTAAATGACTAGATCCACCTGGTCATTTACACATTCGAGATCAACTCCCTTGTTTTTCTCGAGTGTAGACACTTTTTCTTTTAGAATATTGAGTTCTTTTTCTAAACTATTTCTAGTGGCTTTTAATCTTTTGTTTTTAGTGATTATCTTTAAACTCATTTTGCACAGTTTATCATATTCATTATCTAAAACTAAATCATCTATTGATGAGTTTTCATCACTAAAATAAGAGGAATCGGAATATACCTTATTTGATGCTTGAGCTACGAGACACGTCTCATCTTTGACTTTCTCATCATCTTCTTCACCGCTATCACTCCAAGAACCTCCGACGAACGCTCTTTGGTTCTTGACTTTTGGTGGTTTTAGACATTCTCTAATAAGATGATTTGAATCGCCGCATATAAAACATTTTCTATCACCTTTACCGTTCTTGTCATCTCGGCTTCTTTGGAACGTCTTTTTGTCGTTCCGAGGTTGTCTCACGAATCTACCTCTTCTTTTAAAGAACTTCTTGAAGTCTCTAACCGCCATGGCGTATTCTTCATCTTCACTTATGGAAGTCGAACACTCCTCATCACTAGATTCTTTCTTAGCCTTTAAAGCAAGAGATTTTCTTTCTCCCTTAGCCTTGACTATTTCAGAATCTTTCTTAATGATCATCTCGTGAGCTTTGAGATTCTCGATGAGTTCATCAAGTGACAGTGATGTTAAGTCTTTCAACTCTTCAATCGCCATGACCTTTGCTCTCCATTTAGGATGTAGAGCCCTAAGAAACTTTCTAACAAATTTTGCTAGAATAAAACCTTCATCAAAGTGCTTTTTGTCTAGTAATGATAGTATTAAACTTAGCAAACCGCAACTATCTATAGATTGTCTTCAGAAATGTTGGAATTGTTCATATTGTGGTACACAAAAGTTCAGATCTTGTTATCTTTGACTTGGTTATTACCTTGATGGGTGATCAACAAAGTTTTCCAAATTTCTTTTGTCGTATTACACATGAAAATTCTTTCATATTCTTTTCTTAACAAAGCATTGTAAATAACCATTTTGGCTTTGTTATTTTTTGCAAGCTTCTTTGTAAGATCATCACTTTGTTTTTCAAAAAGGATAACCTCATATAATTTGGTTTCCGGATTTTGTGGAAATAGGTTGAAATGATCAACGTTAGTAATATAATGCCAAGATTAAGATCTTTTGAATTTAACATATGTCTTGAATCTATTTTTCAAAACAAATAAAAACTTTCAATTTCAAAAAGTGTGTGGTCTTGCATGGATTGACATTTAGAGATTTGTCGAATCCTTAGATCGATCCAAGCTTTAAAATTCAATATATTATACATTCTTAAGTGACCTTCGCTTCTGAAAACCATTGTGGGAATAGAAGGTGGGTTGGTTGATTAGTTTACCGGTTTGTTTTACGTTTTTAGAGTTTGCTTTCAAAATACTTAGATCGAGGTTGTATGTTTAACCAATCAACATCATGATTCAACAATTGTAAATATCTAACTAATACTAAATATCAATGACTACAATTTAAAGAGATAAGGATATGACAATCAAACCAAGAGCCAAGATTTAGTGGTTCGGCTACGAAGCTCCTCTTCGCCCTACTTCACTCCCCGAGTATCCTACTCGAAATTTCACTATGTCAACAAGCTCCCTTTAGGAGGAGAAAATCGTTTACACGTCGCTTACGTTGTTTTCCGACACTAAGCTAAATGTCGAGTCCTAATCTTAGCTAAAACCAATCTACCAATCACAAGCAATATACAATCACAAGATCTAAATATCGGAGTTATACACTATCGAAATCTCACAATTACACAAGATAATTACATAGAGATTTACTACTTAGAAGAAGAAGGAGAGATACTAACAATGATTCGTTTCTTGGCGACTACGAATGTTCTTCTCTTGCCTTGTTAGAGAAAAAGGGGATAAAAGAGGAGAGATTAGATGAAGAGAGTGAGATCACTTGAAACGAGATCAAACATGTTAGTGATCGAGAGATTTGTGGAGAGAAAAGAGGTTTTAGAGAGAGAAAGAGGATAGAAAAAATTCATGCAAGACGGTATTTTTTCTGCCAGAAATAGTGCAGTATTTATAGACTAGGATTTTCCAACTGCTAGCTGGCGCCAGATCCCGACAGGTCTAGATATATTCTGGAGGGCCGACCAGCCCTATAAGGGGGGCGCCATTAGAGTACGCTTCATGTTTTAGTCTTTTTGTGGGGAAGGTGATTGTTGGTATAGAGCTTTTCTTTTTGAGGGGGGAAAAACAAATTCAAATTTTTTTACTTTATATAATAACCATTTTCGTTTATTAAAAAGTATATTTTTGTTTTTTTTTTTTTTGTCGATACTTTTTGTGAAAATGTAATGGTAAGAAATTATATTTTTTTGATCACTAAATCATGCTTATTGATTAGTTTTGTTCATACCTTAAGTGTCACTAATCTTTGAAATTAGAATTTTTGGATACTAATAATATGTAAACGTTTATTTTTATCGCTAAACGGTTTGATAGTTTTACGGTTTTTTTTACGTTTTACGGGTTTTTTTATACGTTCATACGTGTTTTTATCATTTTTATCAGTTTTTGTGGTTTTTCCGTTTTTCATTTTTCGTTTTTGTACATTGTTTTTACGTTTTCGTACGTTTTTATACTTTTTAAAACATTTCGTTTTTCTATGATGAAAACGTACAAAACGGATAAAACGTACAAATGCGGACAAATAAAAAAACGGATGAAAACGTACCAAAACGTACAAACACGTACAAAAGCATATAAAGATTTACCAAATCATATTATATGTTTTTATACGTTTTCATCCGTTTTTGTACCTTTTTTCCTTTTTATCCGTTTATTCATTTTTATCCGTTTTTGTACGTTTTCATCCGTGCAAAAACGTAGAAAAACAAAATGTATCAAAAAGTATAAAAACGTATTAAAACATACACAAACGTACAACAACGGAAAAACAATGCACAAAAACTTAAAGCGTACAAAAACGAAAAATCCCACAAAAACTGTTAAAAATCGATAAAAACGGATGAAAACGTATCAAAACGTACAAAAACGTTAAAAATGTATAAAAATGTATACAAACGTATGAAAACGTACAAAAACAGCAATAGTAATAATAATAATAATAATAATAATAATAATAAAGTAAAAATTATAAAAATAAAAATAAAAAAACATAAATAAATAAAATAAAACAGTAAATAATAAAAAAATAATAAATAATAATAATGATGATAAAAAAATAAAATTAAAAAAATTAAAAAAAATGTAAGAAATAAAAATATTTGCAAAATACATCCCTGTGGTAAACTTTTCGGTTTCTGCAAAATACATCCCTCGTCAGAAGATAACGAAATTTTGTTTGCATCGTTCGTCCTCAGGGATATATTATGTCTAACGTTTGCCTAACGAATGATGTAAACTGCCAAAAGTTTCTGACATGGATGTATTGTGTGAGAAAGTGCAAACCACGGGGATGTATTTTGCAGTTTACTCTTTAATTAAAGTTAAATATGTAGTTGTCTAGGGGCCATTTATGTACAAATCTATGAAACTTTGCTTCTTATAAAGTTATAAAAATTACCTTATACTTCTTGCTAATTACGATTTTTTGACAAACTTTTTTATTTATCAAATATCTAACAACTTCTTTAATTAAAATATATATATATCGATGAGAAGGCCTCTTGATTACAAACATAACGAGATCAATATTGATATGTTTTTAACATACGTACGGTTTTATAAAAAAATGTTGAAGTTTAATATATATTTTTGAAAATAAAAAGAACTTTCAAAACATACCGTGACGCACCTATTAACTTTAAAAACTACCATACAGTTTAATCAAAGTTAAATTTATACAAGTACAGGTTTTCTAGGAGCTATTTATAGACAAACCTATGAAAGTTGTTATTTTTTGAATCGTTCGCAATTTTTTAAAGGTGTTGGTAAGTTGTAAGTTTGAGTCGGTGATAATTACATCGAATACATATATTGTAATAGTTTTTTTTTTCTTATTGGTTGCATTATGTATAAATCAAAGTAGTTTACTCTTTTTTTAGAAAGACAGTAGTTTAACCTTTTCACTGTATACTTTCACGCCTAGCCTACTAACCAAATTTTTGGTAGCAGACACAATATATTTGTAGATTAGTTGACACAAACGGTTATTTCACAAACAGTATAAACCAATCGACTCAACAAATGCACGTAAAGCTCACAATCAAAAACTAAAAATTTATAAAAAAGAAACCATCTATACTATTTATAATGGAAAAACTTACAATTCTTAAAAGTGAAATATTGTAACTATTTTTGGAAGTCCTTACACTATTTTTGGAAGCCATACACAAAACTGGAAAGTATTAACACACTATTAATACACGTCTTGAAAGTCAATGTATTGAAAACCGGGTCTCTAATCGACCCGGTCGAGTAACCGGGTTACCGGATTACCGGTTCAACCACCGGGTCAACCCTGTCTTCCAAAAAAATAAAATTTATATATATTTGGAATGGTACAAATATATATATATATATATATAGTAAGGATCAAATAAGAAGTTTTCTTAAAATAAGAAGGATAAGAAGTAACTATAACCGCATATCCGAGATGCACCGACTTAAATTAATTGATTCTCTATAACTTAGATGCATTATTAACGTTCATCATGGTTTTCTAGCTTTTAATTAGATGCATATACGTATATTAGATGCATTTCATTTTTTCTCTTGTTTTTTGTTCCTCTACATGTGCCAAAATCATAAAAATCAATTTGCACCATCTACGCATCAAATTAACGTTCAAAACTCAAAATGGATGATCTTATGAATATAAAAATGCATATAGTGAAGGCGTATTGCATCTCAAATATGTGGTTTTAGGCAATTTCACCTCTTCTTATTTTAATTTACTTCTACATGGATCCTACTATATATTATATATATATAATTATAGGGGTGACTTTATTTTCAGCTCCATTTTAAGTGCGAGGAACTGCGAGAACCTCTTTTTGTATATAATCAGAAAATTATTGCACACCGTAATTATCGTAAGATTACACCATGTTCTTCTGTATCATATGAACTCTTCATCTTTTTTCACAAAAACATACACTCAGGCCGCAAATACTGCCTTGACGCATTATAAAGTACATACATGCACACCTTTCAAAGAAAAAATTTTGTATTTTCTTATTTCCTCATCAAACTTCTTTGATACTAATATGTTTTTTTAAATCAAATATGTTTTTGTAATAACATATTTGTTCCTTTTCTTGATACAATAATGTGCATATATACAATTATTATAGGGTGCTTGATGTGTTTGAAAGTGCTCGCAAGTATCTCGACACTTAAAAATGATGCTGAAAATAAAGTCTCACTATATGTATATATGTATATATGTATATATGTATATGTATATATGTATATGTATATATGGAATCCGGATTGATTAAGAAGGTTTTTATTTTGAGAAGATTGAAAAGGTTTTCAAAAATGATAGATTTTTAACTTTGATTTAAGTTTTTCAAGCGTAAAACTGATTTCAATGTGATTATAATTCAAAATGTGTAAAAAAAATCGAATCAATGTTAAAAAATCTCTCGTTTTGTGCAATTAGTAAAAGATATTGAATCTTCTAATAGAAATTTAAGGAAATCATTACCATATGATGTTAGCATATGATTTGTGAAATTCAAATTTGTGATTTTATAGCACTTTGATTCACTATTAAATGATGTTTACGGTGAATAAATAAAAAAATATGAATCAGTTTGCTCAAAACTAGATTTCTTAATCTTCTCAAACTAAAAACTTCTTAACGGAACGTGAGCTTGTTTATATGTATTATGTATATATGTATGTATTTTGTATATTATATATTCGTCAGTTTTGCACTATATGCAAAATATTGATTCTTCTAAACAAATTTAAGGTAATCTTACCATACTAGATTGTAGCATTGATTTGTGAATCAAATTTGTATTTTTGTTTGATTCACTTTTAAATGATGTTTACTTAGTGAATCAAATAAATATATGAATCAATTGCTCATTCGTAGATTTCTCCAATCTTCTCAAAATAAAAAAATTCTCAACGGACCGGAGCATGTATTTAGTATATGTGTATATGTATATTTAGTATTATTATATTATATATATATTTATACTTTATATATTATATATATTATATATATATATTTATGTAATTGTATATATGTATAGGTTACTTAGTATAATATGTATTCTTTTTCATGTATTTGTACATGTATATTTGTAATATATACTTGTATTTGTACATGTGTGTTGTATATATATATATATATATATATATATATATATATATATATATATATATATATATGTATATATATATATATATGTATATATATGTATAGAATCCGGATCGATTGAGAAGGTTTTTTATTTTTAAAAGATTAAGAAGGTTTTCAATAATGGTAGATTTTTAACTTTGATTCACGTTTTTCAAGCGTTTATAATAATCATCTCTAATATGTTTATTAATCCAAAATTTGTAAAATAAAATTTCGTATCAATGTTAAAATCTCTTCGATTTTACGATATAGTACAATACTGAATCTTCTATTACAATTTTTAAGGAATATTACCATAACTTAATTTTATTTTGCATTGATTTATGAAGCAATTTGTGATTTATAGATTTGTATTCACTTATTAATTGGATGTTTAATTGTGATATCAAATCAAAAAAGATGAATCAATTTGCCTCAAACGAAAAGATTTTCTCATTTTCTCAATATAAAACCCTTCTTAATGGAACGGAGCTGTTTTCATGCTTACTATTGTATATGTATATGTTTATGTGTATATATATATATATATATATATATATATATATATATATCTTACACTATATATAACAGGATACATAAATGCGACCTCATGCCACATCACCATCAAAGAATGTCACCTTACCCACATTTTAATCCATGTCACCATCTGTTAATGCCACCTAAGCATTTTTAATCCACATAGGCAGCCAAGAAAGTCACCTAAGCATTTGTTTAAGCCACCTACGCATTTAAATCCGGCCGAATTAATATACGAAAAAATTTGGTGCTTGTGGGATTCGAACTAGGGTCTTGGCACCCACAAGGTTATGCATCAACCATTAGACCACAATGTTAGTTGTGTTAAGTTTCTAAAAACAAAACCTATGACTAATTCAATTCCGAAATTAATGTCTATGTAATTTCTTTCTAAATATTCCATGTTTTACATTTTTCAAAAACAAAACATTAAACCATGAATACATGGAAAGTCAAACAAAAACGCATGAATCTTGCAAAAAATAGGAGATTTGATTTAAGAAAAAAAATTATGTGTTGGAAACTTATGAAAGAAACCATTATTCTAAAAAACTTATCATCATCATCACAGACGAATCTCATACTCATTCACAAAAATAAGGTACGTGTTTTGTGTTATTTATAATAAATCATTCATTTAATCATTTTCAACTGATCATGTATTTGATGTTTTTTTGATTTGTTTCTATTCATTTATTTTAAAATTTTCAGAGGGAGGTAGAGACCGAGAATGGATCAGATTCGATTGCTTTTATCATTGTCATAATCTGTTTCTACAACTCTTGAGTTTTCTTACATTTATAATGATAGTTTGATTTCATAGTCATAATTTTGATTTTGATCTTGCAGGTTTATATTTGAAACGTATTTGCCCAATAGTTTGATGATATGCAATACTTATGATTTAAAGGTAACTGTATTTAATTTTTTTTGTTTTGTTTGAACAATGAATTTTGATCTTCTTGCTTTCTGCATTAAAACATCAGCTACTGTGTTAGAGCTTGAAATTCTATTCTACCGTTTATTTTGCCTGTACAGGTAATAAGATTGTTCATCTTGGTTAATCTCTTTCACTTTGACGTTATAGCGCTGTGTGCAGTTTTATTATGGTTTTATGCATTTGTATACACAGCTATATCAAAATCAAGGAATTCAATTGTTAGTTTATTACGTTTTTACCAGTTGCTGTACATATTTTTGCTGTTATAGTATTCCCATAATTTTTTTGCTGAGCTTGTAGATTTATCTATATGGCGGCTATTCGAAAGCCGTATCTTCCGATAAAAACAATTTAGAAAAAGGGATCGTTCATCATGATATGTAGATACTTGACCATAAAACCTGGGTGTGGAACAAGGTATTCATGCTTCTTTCGACTCTTGCTTTCACTTTCAGACCTGGGCCTCGTGCTGGTCAAATTGACACGACTAATTTTGGGAGGGACGAGTTGGAGAATGGTACATTTACTCGGGGAGAATCACTTATCACCTCTTTTAAGGTTTTGAATCATACTGATTGTTGATTTTCTTTTGGGGTTAAGTATTAAAATTGGGTTGTTTGTTAATCTCTACAGAACCTTGAGAACGATATGGTGTTGCTAGGAAAAAAGAAAAACCAGCCTCAAGAAAAGTATTCGAAGATGTATAAGAACATTTTAGATGATGTGCTTGCTGATATACAAGGTATATTGCCTCGGCTTACTATCCATATGTTTTTCTTTTTATATTCCCTTATACTTTAGATGTTGCAAGGGCCAGTACTTATATCGAGAAAGCTGGTCATGAGCCGGTTCGGTTGTCTTATAACCTTAGTAGTAGAGGCGGAAAAATAGGTGGGGTGGGCAATGGGTCAAAAACATGATTTAGCTTTAGGTTTTAGCACAGGTCAAACAGGCTTGGTCAGGTTGCAATGACTCCTGAACGCTCCACTTTTTATCCAGTTTATTTTTATACATATGTAATAAAAAGTACAATACCGTTACGCTAATCTCACTAAACAAGCTTGAAAACTTACTCTCATTAGGAGGCTTCCCGTAGTTGTGCCTTAAAGCTTCAACGAAAGCACCATTTCTTTGTTCTTGTGTCACTGAAACAAAAATCTAGAAATATCAGTTGTGACTTTCAGTAGCTGCCGGCCTAATGTCAATGTTTTTTTTATTTCTGTTTCTATCTTCAAATTTTTTAGATTGTGAATTTGGCCAACAAGTTTCTTCCTCCGTTGCCCAATGGAACCATAACTCTCATGTCGCAATATATGTATCTGTTGAAGGTTCTTAATTTTGATTGAAGTCGCATTGCTGGAGTTCTAGCAAGCAAGACGAGGATAATGAGCGAGTGCCCCTTTTAAGATCTCAGCTCGCGAGAAATTATTAACTGATAAGCCTGCAACATTTTGGAATGGACCTTTTTCCTGTTGTGATTCAGGTTTGCTATGAGTAGAGTGTGTGCATTTTCACATTTATAATTAGAGTTCGACTATTAAGATCAGTATACTAAACCTTAGCTTTAGGATTGGTATGAGTATGATTTCTTTTGAAAATTTTGTTATAAAAGCTTTACTTATAAATAGAAGAAGGTAATACGGTGTTGTTGAAGTGCTTTTAATATGCTTGTAAAAGATTTGGTTCGGATTTTTTAATCTAGTTTCAATGTCCATAGGATCCAATTATAATGCAAATTGGTAAAAAAATAATCTTTCAATAAATGTTGAGATTAGGGGCTTATGAGTGTAAACTTGAAGTTCTAGGTCAGACAAGTTAATGCTTTTTCTTTGTTCACCGACCTACTTTGGTTTCATTCAGTTGTCATGTATCAATTAGGTCTTGAAGGAAGATGTTTATCGACATTGTACGAAGCCTATTGCTATCATTGATTGTATTCCAATCAGGTCTTCATAGGTTCTCAAACATCTGTTGTTTTTAGATTCATCGTTGGAGTTGAGTTAATGACTCATGCTTATCCACAATACTTTTTGCTTCTTGCTTCAATAGCCAACATTGGTAAGAAGATTAGCCTTCTGTGTTACCTAGCTGCTCGTGTAAGTTAAATAATCCCGCTACCTAATGTATGTTTCATTATTTTCCAGTCACTTACACTTTAATGTATCAACCATTTTAGCATGTCAGTCGTACTCACAAAAGGTTTTCTTTATTTATTAATGGACCAACATACTGATGTGCATCAGAGCTTTGCAGTAGCAGATAACCTCGGTAAAGTTTCTGCCAAGGCACATGTTGGTTTATGTTTCACTCATTTGTTTTCTCTTTTTCATATATTATACTTTATATACTCTTGAATGTGATTAAAGTTTATTGTTTTAGATTCAAAATGCTTGAAAACCTTGATCTTTTACTAACTACAACCTTAAATGTTATGGTAAAGAACAACCAAAGGTTTGTCTTCCATGACCACAAATTTATAGGTTTTATTACTATTGATAAAAAGATCACATTTTGACGTGAAGTATTGAACATGAGATTTCCGTTAGTAGTGCTCCTTGAACAAAATCCAGATTCCTATAAGGTCAAATCATCCCCAAAAGTGAAACTTTTTGATTTTTCTATGCCCGCATATGTGATTTCTTTCAGCAAGATAAACGACCAACTGTGATTACCAGATTAGTGTATGCTATTTTGCTATTTTAAACTTTTACAGGCTATATATAATCTTGAAACCAAAATAAAAACACATCGCCAAACACCCCTTATATGTTCATATTACATGATAATGTTTTATACCAGTTTCAAAATAGATATGGTATTATGTTCTGCATAATAAAAGTTAGGGATCCCAAACCTGTTATCATACTTATTCAATTTTGCTCTGACTTTAGCATACAAACAAAAGTTCATGAACAATTTAAAAACTTGACGTTCTGTCATACTAAAAAACTGTGCAAAGGGATTATAAAAAGGAATCAGATTAATATATGGTGTAAAAAATCGTAACTCTGCTAGAGTGCTATGATTGTTGAACTGATATGAAGGGAAACCAGTTTAAGTATAAGACCCTTTTATCTATAGGTACAGGGTGTGTCTGGTCTAATACCAGTATGTCTAAAGTGTCGTTGGTCACTCTTAATAGCTCTTTGCCAAACACCCTTAAGAGTGGATGGTTATTACTTTTTTCCATTGAAATGATATGAATGTTCTGCATGTCGGACTGCTATGCTGTAATTGCCTTTTATTAGATTTCTTATATGTGTTTTTAAAGTCATGTTTATCAAACGAACTGGGATGACTGATATTATCTTCATGTTGAGAGTTCATGAGAACTTGACGTAGTAAATCATCTTACGGATCCATATATTGTCACTTATGCACATCTTCACTTGCATATTTGAAAAACAGCAAACGTTTCAGCAACTATGGAAGATCATTTTGGCAATGCAATCCTTTGCAGGTATACGCTCATTCTATATGACTTCATTACATTAGTTTTCTTAATTTTTTTAATATAGATTTCAGCATGACATATGAACATGCAAAACACAAAAAATGTGTCCACGTTGTACTTAGTAAGAAAAAATTATAGGGATAATGTATACATTGGCCACCCAAGTATTAAAGATGTGCTCAGACCATGTATGTATTTTTATAGTTACTATAGTATTTATATATGTTTTTACCCTTTTCTTCAGACACCAATCAGGAAGCAACGTGTCAAGGAGCTTGGAAAATGGATAAGAAAAGAATATGAAATCAATGGAAAATGACGAGACTCGAATTGCGCTGACATTGTTGCTGCTGGTCGTGGTAAGTATTACTAAAGTTACTTCTAGACTATTTAACCATCGAATCGTTATAAGATTCTGAACCCCTCAAATATTTTTCTATGGTGACGTGGAAAGTTACATGTACAGTAATGAAATATATATATATATATGCCAAGATGATGATACTATAGGCCGTGAATACAAATTGTTGTTGGTTTTAATAGCTTAGTTGCTCTATTTGTATGTATTCACAATGTTTGTTACTTGAATATGCAAGTTAGTGTTGTGCCTTTAATGAGCAAACAATTCATGTTCTTTTGCTCTTAGTGTGAATTTGTATAAATCCATAATAGATTACATTTGATGTACGGAATTTAATCCGATATATGATAATTATTAATATCAAGTTAATATGATGAGCTAAAATTATGTTGAGATTATAAAAATTGCAAAACAAGTTTTGTGTAGCTTAATATATAAATTAATATATCTTACATTATATATAACAGGATACATAAATGCCACCTCATGCCACATAAATGCCACATCATCATCAAAGAATGCCACCTCACCCACATTTTAATCAACGTCACCATCTTTTAAAGCCACCTAAGCATTTTTAATCCAAATAGGTAGCCAAGAAAGCCACCTAAGCATTTTTAATCCAAATAGGTAGCCAAGAAAGCCACCTAAGCATTTGTTTAAGCCACCTACGCATTTAAATCCGGCCGAATTAATATACGAAAAAATTTGGTGCTTGTGGGATTCGAACTAGGGTCTTGGCACCCACAAGTTTATGCATCAACCATTGGACCACAATGTTAGTTGTGTTAAGTTTCTAAAAAACAAAACCTATGACTAATTCAATTCCGAAATTAATGTCTATGTAATTTCTTTCTAAATAAAAACACATCGCCAAACACCCCTAAAAAAACATTAAACCATGAATACATGGAAAGTCAAGCAAAAACGCATGAATCTTGCAAAAAAATAAGAGATTTGATTTAAGAAAAAAATTTATGTCTTGGAAACTTATGAAAGAAACCATTATTCTAAAAAACTTATCATTATCATCACAGATGAATCTCATACTCATTCACAAAAATTACGGTTAAGTGTTTTGTTTATTTTTTACATTCTATCATTCATTTAATCATTTTCAAACTGTTTAATGTATTTGTTTTCTTTTTATTCTTTTTTTTTAAAAATTTTCAGAGGGAGGTAAGATGACCGAGAAATGGTCTCTGATTCGTTTGCTTTTTTCTATTTGTTGTCATAATTGTTTCCTAACAAAACTCTTGGAGTTTTCTTACAATTTATAATGATAGTTTGATTTCATAGTCATAATTTTGATTTAATCTTGCATGTTTATATTTGAAACGTATTTGCCCAATAGTTTGATGATATGCAATACTTGTGATTTAAAGGTAACTGTATTCAATTTTTTTTGTTTTGTTTGAACTTGTTTGAACAATGAATTTTGATCTTCTCGCTTTCTGCATTAAAACATCAGCTACTGTGTTAGAGCTTGAAATTCTATTTTACCTTTTATTTTGCTTGTACATGTAATTAAAGATGCATCAACTTGAATAATCTCTTTCACTTCGAGTTATAGGCTGTTTGCAGATTTTTTTTTTGAACGGCGAATTTTATTAAACTAGCAAGATGCTAGAAGAAAATTACAAAGTAATTAAATGGGGATTTTT